>OX422213.1:558618637-558788637 GCA_949130495.1 Sambucus nigra | reverse complement strand
GTGCTCGTCACGCATGTGATACCCGGGAAGGTGAACTCCCCATTGTGGTTGCGTGAATAATGCGGCACGATATATATCAGTGGGTGTGTTAATTCGTATATCGTGTGGCCTACTCACCTCCTCAGATTTAACCTTACCCATGACATGTAGTGACATTATTTGAATTGAATTATTTTTAAGTTGGTACATTTGAATTATATTTGGCTTATATCGTGATGCATATTGTCTCTATTTTGAATGTATATTTGCATTATCTCTATTTTATTTGGATATATGATGCTTGAACAGGTACAGTGTTGCTATAACAGGTACAAATATACTACTGGGCAGTGGTAGTGGCCAAACTGCCCAGCATAATTTTTTTTCCAATTCTATCCAGAATTGTCACGATCATGGACCATGACAATTTTTTAATATTATCACGGTCCTTAACCATGACAAAACTTGTCAATGTCAAGGACCATGACAAGTCCGTGACAACAAAAGTTGTTACCCCCAGAATTGTCACGGTCATTGACCTTGACAAGTCCAACTTGTCAAAGTCAATGACCGTGATAATTTGGCAGATTTCTTGTAGTGGATACACTACTACCTAACATTATCAATCGTTGAGATCTGTTAGACCCTCAGTCCATAGCACGTACTCCCAAATACTTGTCTCTAAACACAAAAGCATATACGCCTACTCTTATGCTACAAAAGACAACATAAAATACCGCGCCCTTACTATCACTAGTTCTTGCACAAAATAATTCCCGAGCTATCTCTTACTGCTCGAAAAATAAATATAACCACCCTGATTCACATCAATAAGCACCCCTACTTATCGGGATGAAAAATGAGAACACAATACCTCATTATGTGTCTATCGCACCACACAATACAACATATATACACACATATATATGGGCTAGACGCCTTCTCAGATGACACCTAGTAAAAGTCATTCGTACCCTGATGTTGTGAACACCAAAACTTACCCTCACTATCCACAATAGTTCAAATCCATCGCTATCGACCCGCTATTTGAAAAATCATCCACCCCACTCCCATAATTCTAGAAAGTAACAACCCTTCGTACAATTCAAGCTTTCTTTCTGTGTACACCCCCACTCTCTCGTGGTTAACACACCAAAGAAATCCACTACACCACATAAATATATACTTGTAATATGGCTGCTATAGCCAGCGCATCCATTAAATTCGACTTACTCACGAACTCTAGTGAAAATAATTTTTTGTATTTTAACACCCTCACTGTCAATCAAAACATACCTCATGCCCATAGGATAAAAATAATTACCTCCATACTCTAGCTGCAATGGTTGATCCTCGGGTTCCTGAGCTGCTTCCCCCTGCCCAAACGCACCCATGACTTGTTGTAGTGGCTGTATATCCAGAACCCCGTCCTGTAGTTGACCCCTGCCTTGCTTAGGACAATCTCTCTCCACGTGTCCCGCTTCCCCACAAACGAAACACCTCCTAATAAATTCACCCTGCCACGGATCCCTTCCTTGCTTTCCTTGTCGAAAGTCGTGGCCATTCGGTTGATAGCCCCCAGATCTAAATCGCTTGGCCTGATTCCCTTGCCAGAAATCCTGCCCCTGATGCCCCCCTGTCTACTGCTGGGATACCCCACTAGTACTATTCCCTCTTACTTTACCCGACTGGATGGGTTCCACTCCCCTCCTACTTCCTTTCATGTGGAAGCGATATTCCTGGCAGTGTAGGAGTGCTGCATTAACGACGTCTGTATAAGTTACTAATGCGAAATTACCAATCAAATATTGTCTGATCCTCTCGACTAACCCATCCATGAACCTCAACTTCTTTCTTTTTTCGTTTCTTTCCTCATTCGGTACAAAATTTTCCAAAAGTGTGAATTCTTCCTCGTAATCGGCCACTGAACGGTCCCCCTGATCAGGCCACACATGAGTCACCTCACTGAATTTTCTCCTCATTTCGGCATCAACTGCTGGTGGGGAATACTAGCGGTCGAACCGAACCCAAAACTCTACATTAGTTAATGTATCCCTTTCCTCAACTCTGGTGATTGACTCCCACCACTGTAGCGTTGATACCACTAACCTAAAAGTGGTTGGCATTTGCTTCTGCAATTCATTGCAATCTACCATGTGTAGGTGACGTTGAATATCTCTCTTCCACTGACACGCTAGTACCACATCTGAACCCCCCCTCGAAACTCTTGTGGATGGCCTTTTTGAAAGACCTCTCGTACTTGCTGCCACTCCGATGGCCCCGGTTGGGCCCTAACATCCGGTACCATTAACGCCTATAGCTGATCTCATGGAAAGTACTTTGACATTGCGATCATCGTCGCTTCAACTACGTGCGCCACTAATTCAATTACCTATGCAGCCGAAATCATCTTTGGCAGTTGTTGCGATAATTTTGGCTCCTGATGAGCCACTCTAGTCACATTTCCCCCTGCTGCCCTAGCTGCTCTCTCTCCTGGGCGACATCTGAAATGAGAATCGAATTGTATGAGTTCACCATCAAATATAAAGTAATTGACAGACGAACGTAAATGCACATACGTATAAGAATACAACAATCCTATGATAGGGCTCTATCTCAAAGAACGCTAAGCTGAAACGTGAAAAACTGCACAGATCCTAAGGACACTAGAACCTGATGCTCTGATACCATTTTTGACACCCCGCCTAATAAAATACCGGGTGATCAGTCCTATACCAAATTAAAACAGAAATTCCAGTTGGTTCATTCTTAGCATCACCGTCGAAAACATTTTCAAAAACTTACTAACCACCTAATATTCCTAAAATTCGGTCCCATATTTTAACTTTTTATTTAAACCAGATAATACCATGCGGAAATATATGTAAACCATTCACAACGGCTGAATCAAATCAACTGAATAAATAATTAAACTACTTGCCGAATAAATTATTGGCCACCAAAGTAAATAGTCCAATAACAATCATCCAACAACTTAATAAATAAATCTGAAAACTGTACTGAAAAGTCTGGGCGACAAGCCCTAAGTAAAACTGAAACTGATAGATGATTTCTACTCTAGGAAGGAATAAACGATGTGTCTAATCCAAGCTCCTGCTAGCATCCATATGTGCCGCAGCAACGTGTCCCTGGAATAGAATCTCAAGTCTCGTGTCCCAGTGGCTTGACACCTAAAAGGTTTTGCAAATAGTTTTATAACAAGGGTTAGAACCCAAAACATTTTGAAAATATTTAGCAAGTGAATTAACTGCAGTAATTAAACATGTATGAATGCGCTTCATATTTTAGTTTGTGTCGCACTCCCTTGAGGACATACTCACCCTTTCACTAATGTGCACACTTAATGTTACTTTAACCCCACCTAGTTGTACTACCCCGTCCAACTAGTTCTAATACAACCCTCCCTTGCCTTACTACTTTAAACCGAGTATTATTATTCATGGGTTATAAGTTATCTCTCCTATTAACATGATTAACTCCTTTTAAATAATATCATATAACCGTGACACAAGTTATATAAAGTAAATATATCACACACTGTATTATTACCCACATTTAATATTTAATACCATTATATACGTACCTTTACTAAAACATCCACACATATATCATATGTATATCCATCCCTCCAAGTATACCCTCGTCGGATGATTTTTGCTAAAATGATATCTCACTAAGTGTACTCACATAACCTAGTTACCCAAGTCGGAATCGCTCACCAACCTGGCCCAAAATACAAACGTAGTGGAGGCGATCATATTCCTTCCCTGAAATTGAGATAATCCCATCACCCATATACCATACGCTATGACCTGGGGATATACTTGCCCTACTCCTCAAGCTATGGGATTCACCCACATCGCGCAACCTCCCTCGATAGAACTACAGGATATAAATTTAATAAATATCTAAGCATTGATATTTAATAGCACACCTAATACATATACATATATGTATACTATCACCACATTGTATATATATACTATAAATCCCAGCTTTACCGTGCTCTAAAACCCGTAACACTAGCCTGTATTTTTCTGAGTCTATGGCTCGACTCAAATTAATTAATTTTCTCATTTATTAATTTATTACATTTCCGAGTCTACTGTCCGACTCTAATTTAAATTAATCCACACATTAATTAATTTAATACGTGGTGTCGCTCAACCGATATACCCGAGCTCACTCACTTGGCCCGTACCATCATTAATACCCGAGTCTATATTCCGTCTCCTAATAAATTAATTACAACTCAATTCATTTAATAATATAGTTCCACTCAACTACAATACCCGAACAGTTTCCTTCAGTCCAGAATCAATACCTACGAATTTATTTCCTCGAAATTTATTCATTACTTGACACTCATTAACTTCTCCAAAAACCCGGTTATAATTACTTAAAATTTACCAAGAGTCATGCCCCTATTTAATTTTCATAATTTAAATCAGCCAAAGGATTTTTCACTTAAAATCTCCCATACAATTAAAACTGGCGTCACTGCCAAAAATTCTGTAGCATTGATCGATCGATCCCCCTGGGTCGATCGATCGATCGACCAGATCATCGTCTTCTCCAGCCTCCTGTTTGGCCATTGATGAACCCTCCAGCTTTTAATTTCTTTCCAAACCCTTACCCAGTCACAATTAAGATTTCATTTACGTATAAATATGTTCTAATCTTCCTAGATACCTAAATTATTCATCGATTCATCAAAATTCGAAACTTTTCCCGAATTGGGTTTTCACCCGGGTTTATTCTACTAAGATATGAATTCGTCATACAGATTCGAAATTGTCACCAATAGTTACTAATTAGAATCCTACAATTGATTCCAGCAGTCCCATATCCAAATCCACCATTAATTTAGTTTCAAATTTACATATACTACTCAAATCCGAAAAACACCTTTTTAACTATTTAACCCATAACCAAAAATAGATTTTTGATACACATACTATGATATGAATTGATATTCACTAATTTAAAATCACAACAGTTAACCACTTGCCTCTGATTGTTCGTAGAGTCTGATCCGTTGGTGTAGAGAAAGGGTTGATGAAGAACACCCAATTTGTCCCTCGATTTGTCTCCAAAAGATCCTCAATTGGCTCTTGATTTGCTTCCCTTAACTCCCTCTCAAGCTCTAGGTTTAGAGTTGTGTTAACTGTCGTTCAACACTGCCTCCATTAGGTTTAAAATCTCTAATCCCCTTTTTAGTTATATGGGCCTAATTGAAATGGCCCAAATCCCCCGTGTGGGTCCGACTATACCCAAAAATGCTCCAAGACCCGATTACTACACCCAGATACTCTTTTTTGACTATCTCGACCCATCCGGACTCAACCGCGCACTCAAAATTATCATCCGGAATACTTTACAACATTCTCTAATTTTGACTTCAAAATGCGACACACAAAATTTCGAACAATTAAACTTAAAGTCGCTAAATATACATAATTTTTCCCACTCAAATAAATTCTCCAAATCATAAATTTAAGTTTCTCCAATTTGAATCATTTTATTTCTCCCAAAAATAAATAAATACTAAATTCTCAAATTTACAGGGTCTTACAATCACCAAGGCCACTCTCAAGTTTTTACAAAAGTTTGTCCAACAATTTATCGTTATCAAATCACACATTTTGGCACTGTTAGCCAACATATTTGGTTTTTAACTTTGGTATGCACCACTTTTCACCTATCAGAGAATAGGTATGACTAGCGGACAGATAGGGACAAAAGGTATATTTCAGACCTTACCCCTAAGATCCCTTCCTTTTGGCGACCAAGATGCCAAGTCAGCCCCTAGTATATAACTTAAATAGGACCCTTTGTTAAGGTCAAGAACACACAAAAAAATCAATTTTGCATCGTTACTGTGTCGAAATTTCACCAGAATAGTATTCTCTCTACTCTTTCTCTTAGTGTCAAAGTGCGTATATCTTTACTCCATTTACATCCATCGCTCTCAGGAGATCTCTCTTTCTCTTAGGCATTATCATTATTATAAAATTTATTACTCATCACATTGTTTTCAAGAAGGAAGTGACAGAGAAGCTCCATTATTACCAAAAGTAGAAGGTTTTCTCCCATAGTTGCTCTTGAGAATTTAAAGACCTTGAAGACAATACCAGGGGAAGTGTATCATGCCTCACCTGTTCTAGTTCTTTATAGACCCCCGTATAACCACCCTCCTATATTTGACGACTTTGCTGGGGTGGTATTATCATTGTTTTGGATAAAGAAGGACATAATATTTCAAAGAAACTAGTGTTTGAAAACACTCCAGTAAGTAATGGACTTCAAAGTGATGAGATAACCCAAGAGGAGGTTGTAGTTAGCGAAATGAGAGCACCTACTCCTTAAGGAGGGTAGGTTAGTGAAGCAGCGGCCATGCCTTTGGCGGGGATGAGTTTGATGAGTATGTTTTTTGAGTTTTCGAAGAAGAATAATGTTGACCTAGAAAGTTTGAATCAAACTTGCATGACTCTTGCAGTGGCCCTTGTTGGAGTGGTAGCGGTAGCAGCGAACATAGAGGTGGCTCCACCTCGAAAGGAACACCAGTAAGTTCACCGATAACAAAGAAACTTAGCTCGGAGGAGTCCTCTTCCAAAATCATGACTATTTAGGATGTAAAGAAGCTGCTTTGCTCAAAAGGAATCCTCTCACATCTATGAGGAGTTACAGAATCCCTACCCCAAAAGCATCAACGAGAAGCCATATCTAAGGGATACATTCCTCCTAAGTTCATTAAATTCAATGAAAAGGGTGAGAACCAGAGCACATGAAAAGATTTATAAAGTACTTGGGTGTATATGGAAATGACAAGGAGTCGAAGTTACGAGGGATGTCTAAGACTTTCACAGCAAAATTATTCACACCTAGCACCGAACAACATTCCAACACGGGAAAAGTTGCATAGGAAGTTTCTCCATAAGTTTTTCTTACCAGAAGATGAGTTCACATTGAGGCACCTCACGTAAGAGGTACAAAAACCTGGTAAAGAATTGATGCAATACATCAAACTCTTTCGAGAAAGGGCTTAGATGTCCATGAGGATGTGGCAGAAGCAAGGCTACTACATATATGTACTGAGGGGCTACTAGAGGAATATAAAATCCACTTGGTTAATAATACCATAAATGGAACTTTTAGGTAGTTTACACGAGCATCTAGCAACATCGCGATAATTATCAAATCCCGATCACAAAGTTGGAGGACACTGGTCCCCCGATAATAGGAACATTCCAAGTCTCCAGACGACAAGCCGTCAAATATATGGGTGGAAACTCAAAACATATAAGGAAGGACAAGGATACAAAGGCGAAAGTCTAACATGCAAAAGGAAGTTTGGAGATGACTGTAACACCCAGTATTTTTATGATATTAAATAATTAGGAGATTAATTATGATTATTGGATTTATGAAATTAAAAGGTGAGAAAATTTATTTACTAATTAATTCGGATTAAAATAATTATTAACTAGTGTGCCAAGGGTTAATACTTATTGATGAAAATTATTGAATATTACTGTGTGGATATGTAATATGGAATTATGAAATTTTATAAATTGTCGAATTGTGAAATATGACAGTTTGGTATTTTTAAGTCAAGACGCGTGTGTGAGTCGTGTCGGGACTAATTGAATGGAATAAAAAGATAAATTATTTTTAAATAACTCTTATGATTATTTAGAGTGCTCCATTGAGTCTGTAAGGGTCGAGATAGTCAGAAAACTCTACTCGGATGTTTTATTTGGACTCCAGAATATTTTAGGCTTAACCGGCACCCCATAGAGGTATTTTTGTCCTTTGGATTTTGGGGGGAAATAATATGGACGAAAATTAAAAAAATAAAATAGGGAGTACGTGGGTGAGAGAGTGTCTGTCAGTTTCTAAACCTACGAGAGAGAAAGAGAGAACCACGGAGGATGAAGGAGAGAGCCCATAGGTATTCTTGGTGTAAAACTCAAGAACTCACACCACAAATCCCACCAAAGCGTAGATCAGAAGACGAGGAACAAGTCTATACCAATTTTTTCAACGAATCAGAACATCTATTCGAGGCAAGTGTTTATTACTTGCTTTCCTTAGCAATATTTGTTTTCATGTTAGTCTATGTAATTCCTCCATTGCTATGAAAGTTGAATTTGATGAAAAATTTGGGAGAATTAGTCATAAATTAGGATTGATTTGAATAAAATTTGATTCCATCATGTAGATAGGATTATGTCCACGAATTTATGATAATTTTATGACTTAATCTGGGTTTAATTTAGAGTTTTGCATATAAATTTGAGAACTAGGGTTCTTGATATTCAAATTTAGGGATTTCGAATTTATTGATGATTCGTGATGATTTAATGATGATATATTGTTGGAAATAATATATAGATGTTAGGTAGATGATTGGAATTTAATAATTGGTATTTGGGCTGATTATTTTATAGGTTTTAGGCTTAAAATGGTGGAAAACGAAACTATTAAGGGTGCATAACGTAACAGGTATGGTGGGGAAGAATACTGCTCAATCTCGTTAGAACGAGATTGAGCTTCGTTCGAACGAGAAAGGATCTCGCGAGATGTCGTTCAAAAGACATCTATCCTGGTTCAAACGTCAGGTCCAAAACTTGAAAAATTGCAATTTTTTTCCCAATTAGGTTTATGCAGTTGTTTTGAGATAGGGAAGTGTCATTTGGTGATTGTAGCATAGTGCAGAATTGCTAGGGAATATTCGTATAGTAATACCTTAAATATTTGAAAAGGTGAATTAACCTTGGAAATTTGAGAGAGGGAATAACGAAAATAACTATATTATAAGTAGTAACGAGAGAATACTACGTATGGAAAATACATGTAAGGGTTGGGTGAATACCTTGAATTTTAATGGGATGTGGGAATGCCTATTATATAATTATTATTATTGTATGTATAGCATACCTACGTTGCTTGCTATCGGGAGGAGGTTTTCGTGCAGTGAACAGTCTTATCTTGGGTGACCCAATGAGGGGATATTTGACTTGTACCCAAAGTATATGAACTTGGTTACATGTTATCAGAGATGTAGGATAGTTTCGATGGCTGAATGGGAGTGTAGGTATGTGCGTGACCCATTTGACTGGGGAATATACTTGTCTCCAATATTTGTGCTTTGAATTTATGGTTCGAGAGAGATTGAACCAGTAGTCCTCCATGCAATGCGTGATGCACCGGGACATGATATCAGAGTATGCATTGCACCAAGTGGTCTTAACCTAAGGATGTAGGATTAATATATGTATATGTATAGGGATGATGTGACCATGTATATATATATATATATATATATATATATATATATATATATATATATATATATATATATATATATATATATATATATATATATATACTTGTGGAAAATTCTACTGTATGAAATTAGTAGATACAGTATTGTTGATAATTAAGATAATCTCAGTGGGTAAAAGATTTACTAACATAACAGTGAATATAAAAGGTGGTTATCTGGGTTAAATTATTCTAGTAACGTATTGTATGGGCGATATGGGCGGCGATCCTTACGGAATATAATTAGAAATCTAAGTCTATGACCTAATTGGATACATTATAGATAATTAGGTTAGGATAGACGTACGTTAGGCGTGCACAATAGTGGAAAGGTGAGAATTTCATGTGAAAGTTCGAAACTAACATGCACATAATACTTGCATTATTGCAGTTTTAAATATTTGCTAAAACAAATATTTTTACAACTCGGGCTCTGGCCCGTTTCTTACTATTCTCCTCTCTTTTTCTATATATATATATATACTATATATCAGGTGCCCAGCCACAGGGTTACCAGACTTAGACGCGTGGATAGGGGTGTTCGCTGTCCGGTCCGGTCCGGTTTTGAGGTATTTTTGGGACCGGACCGCATTAATCAGTCCTAAAAAATTATGGACCGAGACTGGATCGGAATAATCGGTCTCGGTCCTATTCGGTTTTCAAGCGGTCCGGGTTCGGTCTCGGTCTTATTCGGTCCATAAACAACTAATATAAAAAATAGCACACTTTTCATTAAAAAAACAACACGTTTTTAATATTAAAAAACCACGTTTTTAATAATTAGAAGAAAACATTTTTTTATAAAAACTAGCTCTTTTTTATTAGAAGCTTAAATCAAACAGAGTAAGAGAAAGGAAGACAAAAAATACTATGAGAAACCTTTATTTCATAATGCTAATAGTGAACTGCATTAACCACAACTGAGAACCAACAACTGAGTTTCTATCACCTTCCTTAAGCCACAACTGAGAACCAACAACTGAGTTTTTATCACCTTCCTTAAACCATTTCTCTTGAGATTTTTGCATCTCGTAGTAGTCTTCAATTTGGAATTGTTAGTACAATTGGCATGTGCTAAAGATAATTTCCTATCTTCTTGGAAGAAAGATTTCTTCTAAGGGCTTTGAATTTCAGAGAAAATGAGACAAAGGGATTGTTATGCTACATATAGTTCCAAGATTGAGACACAAATTTTTAATGTTTGGATGAGAGCACCAAAAATGAAGGAATTTTAAAGGTTTTTATTTTAAATCAGAGGGATTTTTTTAATAAAATTAGGAGAGGGCAGTGGTCAGAATAGAGTATGCATATATATGGTATTATTCTCCATAGCTTCAGAGAATTTATAAGCAAAGATCATATCAAAGTCATTACCACCTACCTTTTCAGGAATTTTTAAAGATCTGTTCTTTCTATTTTATTATTCTTAGCATACACAAAACTAGCCTTCACTAAATTGTCCATCATCATAAATGAAATATTAAGGCATTGGTCTATAGAATAATCAAAGTTACAATTGATTCCATCTTTGATAAAAAAACAAATCTTATTATAAGAATTGGCAAGAGAAAATATGAAACCAAGTTTAATTCTGAAGGACTCTAACTTCACCACCTCTCGTTTTAGTTTAAGAATAACAAAAATAGAAATTTTATGAATCAATCGTTTTAACCTCCTTAAAGTCTTTTTATTATAAATACCTTTAATGTTCCAAATGATTGAACTGAATACTGGGATTGAATTAAAAGGATAGTTTTTGTACCTAACCTCAGTTGTCTGGTAATGAGAGAAGAATGACCACTAGGACCTATGTGGTTCAATAATTTCTTATTTACTTTGTGACCTTGCTTGACTCCACTTTCAAAAATGGGATAGCTTTCTTTAGATATCGGAGTTTTTTACTCCTCTAGGTTACCTTCTAACATACCTTCATAATTTATTACTTAAACTTATTTGCATACATAAGGAAATCTGAGTGAGAACCCAACAAATCAAAATGAAACAATAGGAGCTGAACAAAATGTGATTTGAGCTGAATGAAAAGCTAAATTTAAAAACAAAAACATTTTTGTACCTGTAGAGAGGACGGCGTGGGTTCAGGCGGGTTTTCAGCAGGTGTACCTGTGGTGAGACCGACGGTGGTAGACTGGTAGTTCATGTGGGTTGATGCAGATGTAGTGGAGAGACAGCCAATGTACTCGTGGGTTGATGCAGATGAAAAAGAAGAAGGGTGTTTATGAGGAGTGAGAGATATGAGTAACGGCTGTTCTTGAGAGAGGAGTGAGATGAGAAGTGAAGAGTGATAGTGGGTGTTTTGTTTTGTTTTGTTTAGGGTTGCTATCTTTTGTTTTGGGGATGGGCTTAGGTTGGGTAAAATATATATAAAATATATATAAATATTTAATAAAAGCGGTCCGGTCCGATTCAAACCCGCTTTTTAAGGCCGAAGACCGAGACCGAATCGAAAAATGGGGTCCTTCACATTTTAATACCGAAATTTAAAAAACTCGCAAAAGTGGATCCGAACCGGTTCATTTTTTTCGGTCCATTCGGGTTCGGGCACACCCCTACGCGTGGATCGTTTAGTGAGCTGCAGCAATTGTGGGAGTTGTAGGTCCTTGTACTTAGACGCCTCTATCAGTTCCTTCTGTTCTATTCAGACGCTTCATTTAGGGCATGTTTCTCCCATTCTCAGTCGTTTTATTAGAGTTTGTACTCAGTTTACTTTAGTATTTTGTTTCTGATGTACTTGAGGATTTTTAGGGTTTGTTGGTTTGAGACTTTGAACTGGAATGTTTTATCCTGTCTTATTTATTTCAGTAGTCGTTTCATGTCCAGTATTTATTATATTCACGTGGAATGTAAATATCATATGTCTTGAAGAATGGAATTTTTTTTATGGATTATTTGGGTATAATTAAAATTAAATGTTTTGACACTTAGCTTAATTATTTATTAGGTGATAAATGAAGAAATTATTTTTCGACGGTGATGCTAAGAATGAACCAACCGGTCACTTTGGTTTAATTTAATAAAGGGCTGATCACCCAGTATTTAATTAGACGGGGTGTCACAGGTGGTATCAGAGCATCAGGTTCTAGTGTCCTTGGGATCTATATAGATTATTATACTTTTTGCTTAACGTCCTTTGATTTAGAGCCCTAATATTAGGAATGTTGTATTCATCCTTACGCGTTGGAAATTCATACTTCTGCGATTTATTAGTATGGATGTTGAACTTATTCACTCCATTTCAACTTTCAGATGGTACGTCAAGAAGAACAAGATAACACTATTGGGGAAGTTAATGAGCAACGTTAGTTGATACCTCAGGTAACCCCAGAGATAGTACAATTGCTAAAATAACAGGTATTGTGGCACAGGCAGTTACCACTGCAGCCTTACAGTACCAAGAAATTTCATCAAAAGGTACACTTTTGAGGTGGTCTTCTCAGAAGCCGATACGCAAGTGACTTATTTCCACAACCGTCTTTTCTATGTGATAACTTTAATAAATGGAATAAATTTCCCTACAACACTCATGGATGGAGGGGCATCCATTAATATAATGCCTATTAACATGTTGTATGAAACAAGCATCTCTCAGAAGAAGATAATGTAAGTTCCGTTGGTGATTTTTTATTTTGATAGTGCAGGGATGCAATCGTTGGGCTATATGAATGTGGGAATCAAATTGTGAAATTTTACATACCATAAAAAATTTCATACCATCAATGCCAGCACCAACTAGAAGCTCTTGATAGGGAGAGTGTGGAAGCAATCATATGGGATAGTGCCATCAACAATCGACTAGTATGCAAAAACAAACATTCGGAGAACAAATATTGTGATCAAAGCCATGGAAAGACAATTTTCAGTTGAAGAAGCTCATTTAGTGGATGTGATATTCTACAATGAGCTAGATAAGGAGAGAAGAATCTTGAACATGGGTTTGGAGGAGCCCCGCATGGCTGGAGAAAGTGATCAACTTAAAAAGTCCGTGCATGAAGTATTGGGTCAGCGAGTGACCCCTTCAGATGAAAAGGTGAAAGAAAAGAGTAAGCCTGAAGTTGAGACAAGGCCTCCTCAAATCTATAAGAAAGTTATCTTTCCTAATGAAAAAGTTATCTAACATTTATAACGATCCGCGCGAGTAATGTTTTGGGATGAAAGCATCGACCCGGCATCAGAATGCTTTGTGGTAAATGAGTCTCGCATTGTTGAACATATAGGGGAGCCTGAATAGGCACCAGAGTGTGACACCCCGACTAATTAAATACCGGGTAGCTACTCCTTTATTAAATTAATACAAAATGCCAAGTTGGTTCAGTTCGTAGCATCACTGTCAAAAACATTTTTAACAAATACTAGCCACCTAATATTTAAAAAGGGAGTTGCCAATTATAATTAAATCCGATTAACATACAATAAGTAAAGTATGAAATGCTAACATAACCACCAAAACATAATCACAATAGAATAACCATCAAATAATAATGAGTCTGGAATAGCAATCGGCCCCTCCTTCAACCCGATAGTTCCTACGAGGAGGGGGTGATTGCTATTCTGGACCACAGCGAGCGAAAACTGAGGTCGAAGATAGTACCGTTAGTACGTGTTCAGTGGCGGCATCATAATGCCGAGGAGTTCACATGGCAGCGCGATGATGAGATGCGCGAACGTTATCCAGAGTTGTTTTTACCAGGTACTCTTTAGTTCCGAATTTCGGGACGAAATTCTGTTATTAGGGGGGAAGTATATAATACCCAGTATATTTATTGATTTTTAATTATGGGATTAATTAAATTACATGAGAATTAGTTGGAAATTAATCCGGATATAAATACTAGCGAGATGTGAGTTGGTATTTGATTATGATGCGTACATATGGCTATATATGAATATTAGAAATATTAAAAATTATCGCGAGACAGATATACGATAATTTTGGAAATTTAGTTGGGACGCGCGTGTCAGTCGCGTCAGGAATGTAATTATTTGAATTAAAAAGTGAATTTTATTTTTATCAACTGAATAGTCATTTTGAGTACGTCAACGTGTCCGGAAGGGTCGAAATAGTTAAAAAACCCTAGCCGGGGGTTTAGTTTGGGTCCCGGGGCATTTTTTGGCCATACCGGCAACTTAAAAGGGTATTTTGGTAATTTTAAAAATATAGGAATTAAAACCCACGAATTTTAGGAGTTAATTATATATTATTTAGGAACCCACTAAGCCCATTATCAGCATTAGATGAGTTAGAGGGCTACGGGAGTTATAGGAGAGTTTGAAGAGTCCAAAAAAAAACCTCCAACCACGATCTTCAACCTTGGGAGAAAATTCGTAGAGAAAGGAGAGAATCAACATTCATTCACCAACATCAATCCTGAAGAACAATCTAAGGCAAGTGATTTAAAATTTTTAGTGCATTGAATATGTCTTCCATGTTTAGTGTAGTAATTATCTTATATTGAAATCTTTGAAGAAAACCCACGAAATTGATGGAGAAACTTTGAATTTGGGTTAGGATTTGCATGTAGAATGATGATGGACTGATTTAATATTCGTAGAGTTATTTATGATGATTTAAAAACGGATTTATGATGAGTAATTGGGCATAATAAAATTATGGGTTCATGTGCATAGGGTTTGGGAAATATTTGGAGATTTATAATAATTTCATGATGATTTGTAAGATTTGACCTCTAAAATATGTTAAGGGATGATCTAGAATGATTAGAAATGGTTTAAAACGTTAGAACATAACTTGGATGGTCTTAGGGTGGATTTAGAGAAGAGAGGAATTGAGAAAATCGGACTTGGGAATTTCTGGGCTGAAACTGCCATCTCGTTAGAAGACCTGCCCAGGTCGTTCGAACGTCCTCGTTCGAACGAACTTCTAACGAGATGACAGTATAACTTCTAACGAGTTGGTAGTTCATTCGAAGCCTTTTGTTCGAACGAAACTCGTTCGAACGAGATTTCTAACGAGTTGACAGAATGGCCTTTTAGGCCTGAATTTATTTCTATTATCCCGTAGACTTATTTAAATGATGAGATAACCTTCCCTTATTAACTAATGGGTATAGTCGGGAGATTGGGGTACATTGAGGAGTAAAACTTAGAATCGTGTAGTAAATCAGATGACATTTGTGGATTGGGAAGCGAGTAACTAATCACGAAGTGAGAAATTGATAACTTAAATGCATATAAACCGGGGACTTGCGACTTGTATAACACTAAGTGTTGGTATAAGAACTAAAAGTATACCACTAATAAAATATTGAAATATCTAAGATGTGTGAATGCTTAGTATATGTAGTTATCTGTGTATAACATACCTATCGTACTTGCTATCATGGGAGGTTGGCGTTCGTTTAGGGCCATCTAATCTTTGTGTGCCTACGGGGGGATCTAGATTGGTACCTCGAGGACATAGGTCAGAGAAGGGCTTATTGAGAAGTAAATAAGTCTGCTGATCATGGGAGCGTAGGTATGTGCGTGACCCATGTGATGTGAACTATGTTCGCCTCCATTGTTTGTGATTGTTGTTAATGAAACGTTTCCTGAGAGATTCGGAATACGTGGTCCTCATGTACGTGATGTACCAGGATTTGATAGCAGAGTATGTGAGCACCGCAGGTTAGCCTCGGGGTGCTAGTATTGTATATTTATGATGAGAATAATATACGGTTAATTGAACTGAATTTTCATGAATAAATGTGAGTATTAATAATAGCAACAGTTCGTAAAGTGAAATGGAAGATCTCTAGTAATTAGTAGTACTAACATAGGAAATTGTGTAACAATTTATAACACTCTGTTAAACAAAAGTTGTTGGGAATTGAATTGGATATCGTATAGTAATGTAGATTTTGGTAACGGACTAGTTAGTTATGGTAATGACTAGAATGGGTACGGGAACGATAGGAGTGCACAATTAGTTGAGAAGTGAGGAACTCATGTGAGTGCACACACTATCATGTACTTTATATTCAATGTTTAATGATATTAAACACTTGCAAAAATTTTAAATTATTTTCACAATTGGGCTCTGATCCGTTTGCTTTCAAATCTATTTTTGTAAAAACCTTTTAGGTGCCCAGCCACAAGGACACCATGCATAGGAGTTCTATTCAGGTGACGTGTTGTAGCTGTTGTGGAAGTTACAGGACCTTGACAGTAGATGCCTCTATTTCCAATCTTGACTCCATTATCAGATTTTCTCATTTGTTGGGCATGTCGCCCCATTCTTTTAGAGACAACTTACTTTTCAGTTATTTCAGACTTTGGGTTGTAATTAATTTAGTGATGTAGATTTGGTAATTTTTTTTTATTTCAGTATTCGAATTGTTGTGAGGAGTATTCCTCCAGACTCATTATTATTTGATGGTTATTCTATTGTGACTATGTTGTGGTGGTTATGTTAGCATTTCATACTTTACTTATTGTGTGTTAATCGGATTTAATTAAAATTGGCAACTCCCTTTTTAAATATTAGGTGGCTAGTATTTGTTAAAAACGTTTTCGACAGTGATGCTACGAACTGAACCAACTTGGCATTTTATATTAATTTAATAAAGGAGTAGAGCTACCCGGTATTTGATTAGTCGGGGTGTCACACAGAGTGCATGCAGGATGGGCCAAGGGAACAACACCAAGAACTAGAGGAGATAAACTTGGGAGTAGAAGGGGTAGACGAGAGACTTATCTTCATCTCCAAAGCTTTGAGCCCCAAATAGAGGGAGGAGATTGTTAACCTGCTCAATGAGTTCGCAGATGTGTTTGCGTGGAAATATTTGAAGATGCCTGGGATAGACCCAAAAGTAAGCTCCCTTAAGTCGAACGTTCTCCCTAATTCCCTACTAGCAAGGAAATCCACTTGTACCTACAAAGATGAGTTGGACCTCAAAATAAAAGTAGAAGTAGAAAACCTATTGGAAATAGGGTTTATCAAGCCAATTAAGCATCCCGTATGACTTTCAAGTATTGTACCCGTACCCAAGAAAGATAAGACACAAATAAGGATGCATGTAGACTTCAGAGACTTAAACTGGGCATATCCAAAAGATGAATTCCTTCTACCAAACATTAATAATTTGATGGATGCAAAAATAGGACACGAAATGTACAGTATCATGGACAGGTATGTTAGTTACAACCAAATTAGAATGGATCCAGCTGACGCTGAGAAAACTGATTTTTGCACACCCTTGGGGAACTTTCACTACACAGTCATGTCGTTTGTCCTGAAGAACGCAGGTGCCACCTATCAACGTAGAATGATGGCCATATTTCATGACTTATTTTATGATATACTAGAATTCTATATGGATGATCCAGTAGTGAAGTCCAAAAAGGGAAACAAGCATATTCAGGATCTGAGGCGGGTGTTTAAAAGATGGCGTAATTATAAGATGAAGATAAACCCCTCTAAATATGCCTTTGGGGTAACATCGGAGAAATTTTTTGGCTTTGTAGTAAACAGACAGGGGGTTCGAGTTGATGAAGAAAAAAGGAAATCCATTTTGATGATGCCACCACCAAAAGGTTAGAAGCAGCTCAAGAAATTCTTGGGAAATGTTTCTTACCTGAGAAGATTCATACCGATATTGGCAGAAGTAACTCACCCTTTTGCCTCGTTGGTGGAAGAGAAGGACAAATGGATTTGGGGAGAGGGACAAAAGAAATCTTTTGAGAAGATAAAGGAGATATTAGCTTCCCCCTCGACGATGGTACCTCCAGAAGCAGGTTCACCATTGCTTCTTTACTTGACCTCGACAAAAAGATCTATAGGAGCCTTGCTTTTTCAAGAAAGGTCAGGTGTAAAGAGGCATGTATACTACGTGTCATGGGTGATTTAAAATAATGAATCTAGATATACCAGTGTAGAGAGGCATAATCTTGCCTTAGTTTTTGTAGCACAAAATTTAAGGCACTACCTGTTTGTTTTCATAGTTCACATCACGACCAAGTGTGATACCATCAAATACCTCTTGGTACGAATAATCCTGGTGAGGAGAGCAATAAGGTGGTTTCTAATATTATTCGAATATGACTTGAAATGTGTGGTCTCGAAAGCCATCAAGAGCCAAGTCGTAGCGTATTTATTAGACCACTTCTCCAGTTAGACCTATGAGCCTCCTAATGAGGAATTTCTAGGTGAGAATTTTTAAGCCTGCTTAGCAGAGGAGATGGAGGAGTGGAAGATGGAGTTTAACGACTCTTATGCCCAAGGGGCAAGTGGGGTTGGTATTATCCTCTCAAATGGAAAGGAGAAGGTTGCTCCGACCTTCTAGTTGGATTTTAAATGATCAAACAATGAAGCCGAGTATAAAGCTCTCATTCTAGGTCTTGATACCAAATTTAGTCTGCTGACGTGGACCATTCACTTGAAGACACGTGTCATCTTACGAACACTTTCAACGAATAACATATTATCACCGAGCTACTCAAGCGCTCTGAGCAACTCAATCATACCGAGCAGCTTAGGCACCCCGAGGAGCTTAAGGCCCCGAGCTACTCAAACGCCCCGAGCAACTCAAGCGTGCCTAGCAGCTTAGGCGGTCCGAGCAGCTTAAGCGGTCCGAGCTACTTAGCGTACCGAGCATACAAAGCAAGAGAATCAAAGTGACGATTGCTCATTAAATACTCATTATCGTACAGATGTATATGTTACTAGATAACAACGCATTTTCCTTTCGCATGTACAGCCTCAAGGCTATAAATACATTGTAACCTCCTCATTAGAAGGGGGCTCGGAATTTTTTGGTAAACTCACTCATCAATAATTCTAGGAAAACAGTCAGCAATACAAAAATAGTGGACGTAGGCCATTCTTATAAGGCTGAACCACTTTAAAAATCTTTTGACTTATTTATTTTATCTGTGATTGATAAATTAGAGATAATTTAATTTTTTTACATCAACAGATTGGCGCCGTCTGTGGGAAACGACTGTAATTAGCGTTTTTCACCAAAAATATTCATCATCAATGGCTGATAATCCAAAACCCAGTAATCGAAACGCTGGGATCCTTCCAAATCCATCTACTCCCTAAAATTTTCCAAATCTGGCTGGTATAATGGCTAATTTGGCCCAAGGCCAGACGGCCATGCAAGAAACCATGCGATAACTTATACAAACTGTTCAAGGCGGAGTACCGGCTCAATAAGGACAACGATGTGTTCAGAGAAATACTCGTTTACCCTCTTCGTGAACTAGGCAAATTTTATTCCCAGAGGTATCTCGATCCAGACGCACCGACTCATATCGTACTGAGAGATCTAATGATCCTTCTTATTAGCCTGGTCGGACTTTCTCAGTACGAGCTACAGACACTCAACAAAACGTCACGTTATCTCCAAAAAGGACTAGTGCTCTTGAAAGGTTGAGTAGATTCTCTCCTTTTGATCGTATGCTCCCTAGGAGGAAAAAAAGTCCCCCCAGGATTGTGTCGAGGAACTCTCAACGACCATCCGATATAAGGGAAGGCTCTGCCCAATCACGACCAACTGCTCGTAATGAAAGATCCCAAGAGGCAAACTCAACGCGATCAGTTGCTCGAACCAATAGGACCGAGGAGGAAACAATGCATGGAAAGGTTCTATTCAGTGGTTAGAAGACAGATTAGGGGAAATGGCTAAGGCCAAGAATCCTCTACAAAGAACTTTTGTTCAAGGGACACCATTTGTACAGGCAATTGTGGATTTTCCCACACCATTAAAATTCAAAGCTCCTATGGCGACGCCTAAATATGATGGAAAAACTGATCATGTCCTTCATATAGAATAATACCAAGCTACTGCCGATATCTATGCAGTTCTAGATGTGATGAGATGCAGGGCATTTTCAGGAACTCTTACCGGATCTGCTCAGATATGGTACAACAACCTTCCTCGGGGGAAAATTGCGAATTTCTTTCAACTAGAAGAACTCTTTATTGGGAACTTCTGTTTTGGAGCGAAACCAGTCAAACGAGTAGCACACTTGTTGAGTGTTAGACAAAAGACAGGTGAAAGCACCAGGGACTATATTACTCATTTCAATAACGAGAAACTTGAGGTAATTGATTACGAGGAGAAAACAGCAATTACTGCTCTGATGAGTGGACTGTTGTCGGATAAATTATACTAAACTTTAACCAAGGATCCGCCTAGGACCATGGCTGAACTGATGGCAAAAGCAGCCAAAATCATAAATACCGAGGAGGCCATGGCTGCGAAGAAGAATGCAGATACTAAGGAAACCAAGGTCGAGGCTGACAAGACCGAGAAGAAGGATCAGAAGAATAATGGTGGCAACAGATAGTCGAAAGCAAAGCAAGCACTGGAACAGTTGAAGAAATTTGGAAATTATACTCCTTTGAATGTAGATATAAACCACATTTTGAAAGAGATAAAGAACAGCGAGGAGCTAAACTGGCCAGGAAAAATGAAGGCAGATCCTGACAAGAGGAATAAGTCTAAATATTGCGAGTTCCATAAAGACCATGGTCACACTACCAAGCATTACATAGCTCTTCAGAATGAAATTGAACCACTCATCGGGCGGGGAAAATTGACCAAGTATGTTGATCGCCGAAATGGTGAAAGGAACAACGACCGAAGAAGGCAAAAATTTAAATCTCCTCGTCGAGCAAAAGAAGACATGAAGAGAAGTCACGAAGAAGACCCAGAAGATGACCAAGATGACCCCGATCTCCCCCAAAAGACCAAGGCAGCCAGAACGTGAGGTGTTTTCAATCCATTTTGGATCATTTGAATGTAATGTTATTACAGGTGGAGATGCAGGAGGTGGGGACATGACTGTAGAAAGGAAAGCTTACCTCAATGAGGCTCAAGCTTACTCGTACATTCAACGAATAAATCTGGCCAAAGATGATCGCCCGAGGAAGGTGAATAAAGACAAATTTGTAATTGGTTTCTCTAAGAACGACCTGGCAGGTGTGCTATATCCTTATGATGACCCATTAGTGATCAAGATGAGAATGAAAGAAGTGGTGATTTCACGAGTACTGGTAGATAATGGTAACTCGGACCCTAGAGATAATGGCCGAACAGGAGGAGCATGAAGAATTCAGGAAGAAGACTACTACATATCAAGTAGATGAAATAGAAGATGCAGAAATTGAAACGTTAGACCCTAGAGATGAGTCTCAACTCGTGAAAGGCCAGGTCATGGAAACTACTGAAAATGTCATTCTGGACGACGAGCATCCAGAACGAACAACTCAAATCGATGCATCACTGGATGTATCGATAAAATAAGAATTGATAGCATTTCTAAGGCACAAAAAATAGACTTTTGCATGGAGTCATAAAGATATGCCTGGGATAGACCCGAATTTCCTATTCCGTGAGCTTAATGTGAACAAGGAGGTAAAACCAGTAAAGCAGTGAAGAAGAGTGTTCAGTCCTGAGAAGAACCAAGATATACAGGAGGAAGCAGAGAAACTACAAAAGGCCTCTTTTATTGAAGATGTCAAATATCCTGATTGGCTAGCAAATGTGGTGATGGTGAAGAAGAAAAATAACAAGTGGAGGATGTGTATAGACTTCACTGATCTTAATAAGGCATGCCCAAAGGATCATTTTCCTTTGCCCCGAATCGATCAACTGGTGGATGCTACCTCGGGGCATGAATTATTGAGTTTCATGGATGCTTATTCCGGTTATAACCAGATTAAGATGAAACCTGAGGATAGGGAGAGTACCTCTTTTATCACTCCAATGGGAACTTATTGTTATAATGTTATGCCTTTTGGAGTTAAAAATGCAGGTGCAACATATCAGCGGCTGATGAACAAGGTGTTTGTAGAGCAAATCAGTCATAACATGGAGGTTTATGTTGACGATATGCTGACGAAGAGCAAAAAAGCTACAGATCATCTAGTTGACCTAGGTTAGACCTTTGATCAACTAGAGAAATATCAAATGAAGCTAAATCCCACAGAATGCATATTCGGAGTACTAGAAGGTATGTTTCTCGGATATATTGTTAACCAATGAGGAATTGAAGCGAACCCTAAAAACATCAAGGCTCTATTGGAGCTGCGATCTCCAACCACAAAGAAGGAAGTGTAAAGCCTCACAGGGCGAGTTGCAGCACTTAATAGATTTGTGTCACAAGCAACAGACAGATGTCTCCCATTCTTCAAAACACTCCGAAAAACTTTTGAGTGGAATGATGAATGCGAGGAGGCCTTTCAAGAGTTGAAGAAGTATCTGGGGACACCTCCACTATTATCTAGACCAGTGATGGGAGAAAGATTATACTTGTACCTGGAAGTTTCAGAAAACGTAGTGAGCTCAGCGTTAATAAGAGTGGAGGACGAAGTACAAAAACCAGTCTATTACACCAACAAAGCTTTTCGAGGAGCAGAAATCAGATATCCAAGGCTGGAGAAGTTGGCGCTAGCACTGATTGAAGCAAGCAGAAGGATGAGGCCATACTTCCAAGCCCATACTATAGTGGCGTACACTGATATGCCATTAAGGCAAGCTCTGCATAAGCCGAAAAAATCAGGAAGATTGATGTACTGCGCAGTGGAAATCGGTGAATATGATATAATTTATGAGCCTAGATCGTCGCTCAAAGGGCAGGCAGTAGCGGATTTTATCGCAGAGTTTACTCAAGAAAATGCCTCTGAAGAACAGGAGTGGAATACAGACCAACCTGTGGATGTTACAACATCATCAAATTTAAACCCCGACCAACTTACGTCGGTAGACAAGCAGCAAGAAATGTCGGTCGAGCAAGAGAAGATGATTGACGAGCAGCGAGAAGTACTGAAGGAGGACAAAAGGAAGTACCATATATTCCACCGAGGAACTCTCTCTGATCAAAAATTCAATGATAAGGTACCTGTATGGAATTTATATGTGGATGGCTCTTTGTGCACTACAGGCAGTGGAGCAGGGATTAGTCCAGATGAGATTGGTGTGGAGTATGCTCTGCGCTTAAAGCTTCTAATAATGAGGTCGAATATGAAGCAATGATCGTGGGTCTAAGCCTGGACAAAACCATAAAGGCAGAGCAAGTCGTTGTGTTCAGTGACTCTCAGTTGATTGTAAATCAAATTCTGGGGGTGTATGCAGTAAAAGGAGAATTAATAGTCAGGTATCATGCAAAAGCGATAGAGGTTGTATCGAGTTTTACTGAAATTCAGTTTATTAGAATACCAAGATTAGAGAATGTAAGAGTAGACGCCCTAGCTCGATTAGCATCAGCCACACAGACCGAGCTACGAAGAATAATCCCAATAGAAATCCTGGCTGGTCGGAGCATCGACGAAGATCTGACGATAAACTTCATTGCCCTTGACTTGGGACCATCTTGGATGGACCCTATTAGGGCCTATATTGAAGAGGGGGTTTTACCAACTGATAAACACGCAGCCAATAAACTAAAGTTTAAAGTTGCTCGTTATGTATTGACCAGTGGCATTTTATATAGACGAGGAATTATAGCAGGGTTACAAAGATGTGTTCACCCCTCCGAAGTGAAAGATTTGATCGAATAGGTTCATAAAGGGTCTTGTGGATCCCATGTGGCAGGTCGTACGCTTTTGCAAAGAATAACAAAGCAGGGGCATTACTGGCCGACGATGAGAGCTGATTGCGTAGCTTATGCCAAGAAGTGTGATAAATATCGACCTTATCTTCTATTCGAAGAACTCCCCAAGCATTGTTAACACCCATCAAGTCTCCCTGGACATTTTCCATGTGGGGAATAGACTTGGTCGGGCCACTTCCAACGACCAGGGGAAGATTTAAATACCTCGTGGTTGTTGTGGATTACTTTACTAAATGGGTGGAAGCTGAGCCTCTCATTGATATGACATACAACAAAGTCTATCAATTTATTTGGAAGAATGTTATCTGCAGATATGGTCTACCACATGCATTCATCACTGACCATGGAACCCAGTTTGATAACGGGGAGTTTGCTGCGTATTGTCATCAATCCAATGTACTGAAAATCCACTCTGCACCAGGCCATCCCCAAAGCAATGGGAAAACTGAGGTGAAAAACAGAACGCTGATGAATGGTTTGAAGAAATGACTAGATGATGTGAAAGGAAATTGGATTAACGAGCTACATTATGTGTTGTGGGCTTATCGTACCACACCACGAGCAGCAACTGGAGAGTCCCCATAGATGCTGGCGTTTGGGAGTGAGGTTGTCATACCTACTGAATTGGGTTTACCCACGCATAGGGTGTTTAATTTCAAGTCTCCTGTCAGTGATTTGATGAGAAGATTAGACCTAGATATGCTCGAAGAAGTTAGAGAAGAAGCAACAATCAGTAATGCATCGTATCAACAACAAACAGCTTTGTTCTATAACAAAAGAGTGAAGAAGTGTGATTTGAAGGAAGGGGATTATGTGCTGAAGAAAGTGATCCAAAAGAATAACAAACTGGAAGCCAACTGGCATGGACCCTACAGAGTAACAAAAGTTGTTCGTCCAGGGACATACAGGATTGAAACTTTGGAAGGAGAAAAATTCAAGAATGCATGGAATGCAGAGCATTTGCGCAGATATTATCAGTAATTAAAATTCCTATGTAATACAATTTCTTCATTATGAATAAAGTGATGTTTCACCAAGTTTCTCTCTTTGTTGAAATTTTTTCGGAACATTAGTGCTACACACTACACATCAATTACCACCAACTCCGGTTGGTCGGAAATCAATTACCACCAACTTCGGTTGGTCGGCAAATCAATTACCACCAACTCCGATTGGTCAGCAAAGCAATCACAACTAACTCCGGTTGGTCGGGCAAAATAATTACTACCAACTCCGGTTGGTCGGTAAAATAATTACAACCAACTCCGGTTGGTCGGTAAATCAATTACCACCAACTCCGGTTGGTCGATAAAATAATTACTACTAACTCCGGTTAGTCGGTAAATCAATCACCATCAACTCTGGTTGGTCGGTAAAATAATCACCACCAACTCCGATTGGTTGGTCGATAAATCAATTACAATCAACTCCGGTTGGTTATTACCGAACTAAGCAGAAACATGGGACCAAAGAGTGACAAGTCACTATAATCAAAGAATAAATAGGACAAGTTTTATTATCCAAAAACAAAACAGAGTGTACATATCAAAATGTACATATATTCACAAACAAACAAATAAGGACATTCTGCAAATCACTTAAAAGAAAATAAAATAGCAAAAAACTAAAAATTTCTTCATTCAAATCAAGTAGAATTACATATGCTGTGAAAAATACACTTCATTACATAAAAAATCCTATTCTATTGGTTTTTTCCCTTCTGCCTTTGAAACAGGTTCTACCCCAGCAGGAGGATCATCTAATGCATAAGGGGAATTTATAAAATTTAGATCTCGCAGCATTCGAACATTCATCACAGAAGGCCGATCAAGCAAGTGCTCTGGGCAAGATATCTCAAAATTTGCATGAAGACTGTAATCGCCGAGATACTTGGAGATCAAGCATTGAGGAATTACCCGAGCAGGAATCCAACTGATGTCAAGCTTAAAAGGAGGTACGGGCAAATCGAGCACTCCAGGGTCATAATAATCCTATAAGTAGTGGCCCTGCTCCAATTTTAGCACACACAGTGCATTCAACCATCCTTGCTTGCACCCTTCGTTATTTGACTGCTGGATCCAAGCATCAAGATGGTAAAGGTCTTCATTATACTCAGCCATCCAAAACTCTCTGGGTCGTTTATAGAACTGATAAGTTAACCTCTCCAGTTTCTCGTGGAAGCTCTTCACCATAATTTCCTTATTTTCCAAAGCAGCACTCTGGGAAGAAAGTTGGTAAGTAAAGCTCAGAATCTTCTTGGGCATCTCTGCCAAAGTTTGATTCTTCGCCATCAACTGAAATGCCTGATTCTCCAAGGCCGATTGAGTTCTCGCTTCTTCAATAGAGACCCGACCAGCCCTAGCTCATCCACGAGAAGAAGATCTTGCTCGTCCGCGAGTAGATGAGGAGGGTATAGCTCTTTTCAGAGTTTCCAACTCATCTCTTAAGTTGGCATTTTCTACCTCCAAGAAAGAGAAACCTTCATCATTAACAGGAACCAAGTATCCCGAGGAAGATGCGACAGATTTAAGTTGTTTTATCTCTTCTTGCAAGGAAATGTTCTCCTGCTCCAACAACTTAGCAATATGCCTGTTCTCTTCAACTTCAAGCTTCAGAACACTCTCTTTCTTCTTATGAGCAGAGATGAATTTGTCATACCCTTTGTCAGCACTCAATTATTGATATTTCTTCTCGTATCTTTGATGCAAAAGTGTGGAGGACTCTTTGTACTGCAGCTGAAGTTCCTCGATCATTCCTTGGAGATATTCAATCATCTCATAGTAGGCCACATTGTTGGCAACAACACGATCGAGCAAACACTTCAGGTATTGGTAAGCCTAAACTGATCGGTCAGAAGCACCTAATCCGAGGATGTCAATTATCTGGGCCTCATTAAGATCAGCATGACCAGCTTTAAAATAATCATTGCATTTCTTCGTCAATTATGTGTCATGAGATGATAAGAGCTCCATCCTGGCCATAAACTAGCAAAAAGAAGAAATAAAAAGATCAATAATGACATAGACAGAACAAGTAAAAGAGAAATTCAAGAGGAACAACCAAAGTTCGAATTTTATTTCATCATAAGAGAAAATACAAAGTCTGAGGTTACATTCAAGAATAACAAAATAAACACCCGAATAACTCTACACCTTCTCCTTGTTTCCTCTGACTTCCTCATAAGGTTTGGAGGAAGATACTGGCTGCTCGTAGGGTAAGATTAGCTGCTCGACAGAAGTACTAGTTAGTTGGAGTTGCTCGGAGCAAGGTTGAACAACAGGAACAGCAGGGACCTGATCTCCAATCATCATAGAAGATTCATCTGAAGCAGCTTCATCCTCTTCTTCTTCTCCAGGAGAGGGAGGAGGGCCATGAGTGTGATGCTGAAATAACTCAGAATCCTCAGCAACTTTCAATTCCTGCAAGGCTGCAACCCATCCATCCCTAAAATATTTTAAGCTGACATACTCTATTTGAGAAGACATGGCAGCCAGGCCCTTGTTCCAGTCTTTGTCCCAACCAGCACTGAATGATTTTGTAATTGACTTCTTCCTTTTTGCTTTCTCCGAGGAGGTCCTTTCCCTAAGGAGCTCCTCGGCAGCCTTCAACTTCTCTTCCACCTCCATTTTTTATCGCTCGACATCTTGAAGTCTAACAACTTCCTCTTCAGCAGACTTGAGCTTAGCCTCAAACTCCTTGTTGCTCTGTTCAAGATCCTTATTACTCTGTTCAAACTCCGTCAATTTCTTCTCCAAATCCTTGGAGGCATTCACAGCTTGATTTCTCTCTAGCTCAATGGACTTGAATTGCTTCTCCCAAGCAACTTTATCTTCCTTGTATTTTTTACGAGAATCTTTCAGAGATTGGGTCAGCCCAATAAAAGCTTCCTCTACTCCTCCCGAGGAACTTGAAGCCTTAATAGCTTCATCCTTCTTCAAAATGATGTTAAAACACGTCACCAGCTGAAAAAAGAAATAACTTTAAGTCAATACATGGACATAGTATTAAAAAATAAAGGGGTCAAGATAAAGATACTTACTGAGGCAATGTGTTGAGTAGTCAGGGTAGTGATTCTCTCACGAGAAAGAGTATCTCCAATGCCTTGGACCTCTGGGACAGTCCAGGATCTCACTAAACTCACAGCAGAGCTCAGATCAACAAAGGATGGAACACCACCTTCAACATTTGAAGGTTGAGAGACAGGTTCAGCAGGTCTCTTAGAAGAACTTTTCTTTAACCTCCTTAGAGGAGCAGGAGCGTGTTCAACTAAAGATGTTGTCTTTGTTGGTGATATGATAATAACCTTACTCGGAGGAGAGAGAGCAATAATCTTGCTCAGAGCCACAGGGGGCTTCTCGCCAGTTTTCTTGCCAGCAACAGGAGGGGGTACATCTACAGTCTTTATCCCTTCTTCTGGGACATCTTGTTTACTTTTCTTTGCCTCCACAGCAGTAGAGGCAGACTCATCAAAAAAGGCAGGAGCTCTTCTCTTCTTCATCAGATCACTGATAGGAATACGTGACTAAGAGGAAGAACATTCCACACTAGTCTCAGAGGCTGGTACTTGGTCAAGGTTAACTACCACCGGACGAGGACGAGCAGTGAAAGATGAAGTATAGCTCTTGTATCGCAACAAGTAAGAAGCATATCTAATATGTTCCTCGGTAACAGATTGATGAAAATCCCAGATAAGTTTTAAATGCTTCAAGTTAACATCATCCTCTTTTGTAGGTTTTCTTTTACTGTCAACTGTAACAAATAAAAAACAAATGTCAATGATGAATTTTATCAAACACAAAGAAAACAAGATTTCAAAAAATAAAAATAACCTATTCCATTACCATAAGGGGGGCACCTGGGACCTTGATATACATCATCTCCATTTAATGGAGCATGTTGCCAATTTTTCATAACAACCCCATGCTCAAAATAATCCATATTGGCATCAGGAAGATTGACAACTAAAGCTCTATTCAAAAACCTAGTTTTTAAATAGAATGTGGTATCACTGACAACCCATCTATAGTAGTATATAATCTCTGGAATCCCTAAAAGGGTTCCATGAAGTTGATTCAATCTATGTACGCCATTAACTATCCTTCAGGTATTTGGAGCTATTCTTGCAGGTACAACATCAAAATATTGGCAGAATTCCAAACATAGGGGATTTGGCGGAAAAGAAAAGCCATATTCGGCCACAAAAAGACTTGGGAACCAATGTCCCTCAGCCAAAGAAAAATAATCAGAAGGTTCAGAAAGTTCTTCCAAAATAACCCACGAAGGGATTGAAAATTCAGACCAAAATTTGTCTAGTGACTCAACAAGATAAACCATGATGAACAAAGTAAATAAAAGAAAGGGAAGAAAATCTTACAGAGAAAAAGAGATCAGGTGATAATGAACGACGGAAAAAATAAAGGCATAAGACAGAGAGAAAATGAAGAGTTCAAAGATACAGATTTGAAAAGTGAAAGACGATAGGATTTCTATCGCGTTAAAATACTTTACCTCGGGAATAGGGAAAGGCAATGATTACAAAGAAAGACGTTCGCGTTTCCGGCGGCTAAAAGAAGAAAAGGGTACAAATATCGAAGTGGTTATGAAAATTCAAAATATTTACGAAGCCTGATACTATGTGCTCAAAAAGGGATTATACACAATGAACATTTTCCTAAAAACCATAAAACCCAATAATCTGAGTAGTTTTCGAGCAGAATATTCCACACTTTTGTTCAACCTCAAAGAGTGAAACATTGGGGGCTTCTGTTGATACCAAATTTAGTCTGCTGACGTGGACCATTCACTTAAAGACACGTGTCATCCTACGAACACTTTTAACGAACAACATACTGTCACCGAGCTACTCAAGCGCCCCGAGCAACTCAATCATACCGAGCAGCTTAGGCGCCCCGAGGAGCTTAAGGCCCCGAGCTACTCAAATAACCCAAGCAACTCAAGCGTACTAAGCTGCTTAGGCGGTCCGAGCTACTTAGCGTACAGAGCATCCAAAGAAAGAGAATCAAAGAGATGACTGCGCATTAAATGCTCATTATTATCGTACAGATGTATATGTCTACTAGATAACAGCGCATTGTCCTTTCACATGTACAGCCTCAAGGCTATAAATACATTGTAACCTCCTCATTAGAAGGGGACTCGAAATTTCTTGGTAAACTCACTCATCAAGAATTCTAGGCAAACAATCAGCAATACAAAAACAGTGGACGTAGGCCATTCTTATAAGGCTGAAACACTTTAAAAATCTTTTGTCTTATTTATTTTATCTGTGATTGATAAATTAGAGATAATCTAATTTTTTACATCAACACTAGGATTTCTAGAGATATTGATAAGAGGAATCAGAGTGCTATGCATACGAGGGGATTCAAATTTGGTGGTGAAACACATTAATGGAGAGTTCTCTATCAAGCATGCTAACCTAACCCTATACAGGTCAATCATTGAAAGATTACTTAGCTAATTTTTAAAGGTGATACTAGAGAGATATGCTCGGACGATGAACATCCATACGAACGCGTTGTCCACAATAGCTCAGAAATTAGAGATAGAGGAGCGAAAAGCTACCATCACAATGCAACGACGAACAGTGCCAACCATAGTTAAGTCATTATTTTTAAGTGAGGAGCTAGAAGACTAGAGGTGTCCTATAGTGAAATAGCTGAAAATGAGAGAAAGAAATATGAAAATGTCAGCGTTAGTGAATTATTACCTACTATAGGTAACGCTCTACTATAAGAGCCCATGAGGGTTCTTGTTAGGTGTGTAGGGTATGAAGAAGCTAAAGAAAGGTTGACAGCCATGCATGAGATGCACTATGGGGATACTGATATTCCTCTTTATCGATGATTGCAACGAGAAGGCTACAATTAGCCCATCATAAGCATGGTTGTTTCTCATCTACAATATGGTTGTTTAAAGTGACAAACCCAGTTTGACCAACCCACTGAGGCTAACTTCGTAAAAGATCTTAAAGATTAAAGACAACCCTACATAGCCTACCTCAAAGACGGAGAGATGCCAGCAGAGAGGGCAAAATTTACCTGAAGAAGAGGGAGGGTCGTTTCTACTTGGTAGACGAGGTGCTCTATAGAAAATGGTATAATGAGAGTGCATTGACGTGTGTGGATAAGGGGGATACAAAGAAATTACTAAAGGAGGCTCATGAGCCTTCTCATATGAGAGGTTCTAAATTATATGATCAGTTAATGACACTGGGGTATTATGTGTCGACAATGGAGGTTGGTTATATCCACTTTATGAAAAAGTGCAGGGCATGACAAGTGCATAGCAATATGATTCATTCCCCCTCGGTCCCCTATCTCTTCCACACTTTGGCATTTAATTTAATAGGTAAAATTAGCCCGGCCTCTCATGGAAAAGCCTTTATTATAGTTGCTACTGAACTATGTACTAAGTGGGCAGAAGTAAACCCCTTGAATAGAGTGACTGCTCAAGTGGTGACCCAAGTCATCAAGGAATACATAATATGTAGGTTTGGTATTCCTAAGGTTATTCTCATAGACAACGGGAAGCAATCGTATGCAAGGAGATGGGGCTCTTGATTAACAAGTATAAGATCGTGTATAATAGTTAAACCATCTCATATCCTAAAGGGAACGGCCAGGCGGGGGCTACAAATAAAATGCTAATTAATATCCTGAAGAAAAATTCTTGAAGACATGCCGAGGGATTGGGAGAAAAAACTACCAATGGTGTTATAGGCCTATATAACTTCAAAAAGAAATCAAATAGGGATCACTCCATTCTCACTGGCCAATGGGACTGAAGTTGTCCTACCAGTAGAATTAATATTACCCTTAGATAGAGTGGCTCTAAGTAATGGTTTTATACCAGACCCCAGGCACGTACAGCTGGAGACATTGGATAAACACAAATATAAGGCCAAAGATAATTTCAAAGTCTATACTAACATCAATTTAGAGCTGATGAGAATTTAGTTAAGCCTAGAGAGTTTTAAGTAGGGGACTTGGTCTTACGGGAGTCCACTCACCACTTGGGAGCATGTCAGCATCCAGTTCAAACGAAACTGCGAAGGCTCCTTTATGATACGAGGGGTAGGCAAGTCAGGCTACTGCCAAATATCTAAGCCCGAGAGTGAATGCCTCTAGTCTATCAACTGTAAGTGGCTAAAGAAATATTATGCCTAAATCTTACCCAAGTTTCCTTTCTTTTGATAAGTTCAAAAAGTTTGCTCTAGCACATAAATTCTTTTTTTATAAAGAAAATCATTAGCACAATTTGTGTAAACATCGTCGTCCGACGATCTTCCGATTTGGAAGAACGATCCATCGTCGTCCGACGATCTTCTGTTTAAAGGACCGACGGGCGCTTTCGATCCATATTTAACCCAAAGTCAACTCTTGTACACGGCAGCGTATTGAAGGATTCTAAAAGGTATTTAAATTATCTTTCTAACGGTATGACCCGTGCACGATTTGAACTTACAGATTGTGTTTTATGACCATTTTTCGTAAAATCTGCATGAGACTGCCAATTGGCAAGCCAATTTCTCTACCTATTGTCAATGTGTCTTAGGTTACCTATCTATAGACAGGACAAGGACAGTGTCGATCGGTATTCCACCTACCTTATATAAGGAGACCATGAGCTCACTTCGAAAGGCACCCCAAATCCATCAATAACAGTGATCTCAGCAACATTCTTCTGCAATCAGTGAGATTTCCTTGTGTGAAATTTATCTCCACCTCTCATTACCATCATTATCATACCCAATTTAGCAAAAATATCCTTCTCTCTCATCTTACATTCGTCCAAATTTGCAAGAAAGCTCATCAAGGATCTAGGGCCAACATCAAGTCTCCAAAGAAAGTCCAAACATCCTTCTCTCTTTAAATTTCTTTGTTTTCGCATTTAGTTATAGAAATTCTCAATTTAACTTTTACTTTAGATCATATACATTAACATCTCATCCTTTATTAGTTATATTGCACGTAATTTATTTTCTATGAAAAACCCAAAATAAAGAAAAAGAGGGTTACACTTATAAATTATGACGGGATTCTTCATCATATTTTCTCAAAACTAAAAATATCTTTTCTACACACACATATATAATAAACTCCTAATTGAATATATGGGATAAACCTCACATTCATGCCACATGCGAACTACGTGGACTTTGATGCCTTTATAGGCTACGTAGGCATCTCGGTCTAAAACTCGAGACTCGAATCCTATTTTTATATTTTCATATTCTCATCTCTTTTTATATTTTATTCATATATATCATACTTGTGATTCATACTTGTGTTTTATCTAACATATATTATCGTTTTATTTTGATGATCAATATCTCGATAAGCGCATCATCATATTTTCCTAATTATCATTTTGGGAACATTCATTTGGATGACCTCACACCATCTTTTCCATGGTGCAAGTCGAGCGATTCCAATCTCCACTCACACACTTTATGGAGAAATTAATGAAAATAGTAACATAAGCCCATGAGAAACCGAAAGGTCGGGATGGGTGCTTAACACCTTCCTATTTTGTAACTTAGTCCCCCGAACATCTGATCTAATTGGTTTTGCAAGCATCAGTTTGTCTTTGATGCCACTCTCTTGAGGAAAAAACTGGTTTTTTTTGCCTATTTTGTGCAAAATAGGCTGGAGACTCTATCTATTTACATCACCCCAAAACCAACGACAACCGAAGCACCGTACGATGTAGCAAGGGGCGCGGAACCTTTATCTCTTCCTCTTTATCCCCTCGAAAGTGCCTCATGGTAGGGGGAAGATCTCAGGATGTCCACAGTCACAACTCTGCTGGGGACTTACTTAAAAGGGCTAGACTCTATTTGAATGGGTGTTATCATTTTCTACTTGTATGCGTATGCACCTACTTGTATGTTCCATGTTCTTCTCTATTATTTCTTGTATATATCTACCTCATGTTTATATCACCTCTCACTTAGTTTTCACTTCACACACTTGTAAATAATTAATAAGCATCCAAAACTGTACATTTTATACCCCGAATAGACGTACTTTAGTTGCTAATTCTCGGCAATTTGGGTCTTATTTGCTTAAATATTTATCTTAAAGGTCAAATGCACGTTGCGTTGTTCAAACGCGTATTTCAAGGCAATTGTGCGCAACATGGAGCTAAATACCCAATCCTCTGACCCTAACCTAGCCCATCCTAGCCTTAGCCTTCCCCGGCCTGTGTGTGTGTTGATTTTGTACTTTTTTATTAATTTTTAGATTTTTAGTTTGAGTTATTATATTTTTATGATTTGTTTTTTATTTAATTAGGATTTTTAGGTTTTATTTACTATTTTATTTTTATTAATATAATTTTATTTTATTTTGATTTTGATTAGCTTTTAGTTTAGTCTTATTTTATTAGGATTAATTTTTAGGAGATTATTTTTCATTTAGATTTTATAATTTCTTAGAACTTTACTTTTCATTTAGATTTTAAGTTTTTATTTCTTTTCATTTCTTTTAGTTTTTATATAAACTTAGGATTTTAATTTTTAATATTTTTTATTTTTATTGTTTTTAGTTTGTTTTATTTTTAGTTAGATTTTATTTTTTTTATTTTTAGTTTTTGGTTTTATTGATTTCAGTTGAGTCTTTATTATTTAAGGGTCACAACTTAAACACACACACCCTAAAACCCACATAAACTCACACACACCCAACTAACCCCCCACTCACACACACCATTCTATACACCCTCACCACACACAACCATACACGTCATCTTCAACCTTTTAACCCACCAACCACTTTCTCTCTCCAAACTCCATAACCCATCTCTTTCCACCATAACCTCCATAGCTAATAAACCTTTAACTTTAACCACTAACACCACCTGAACAATATCCTTTACCAAAGAAACCCGTCCCCGTCGACCCTCACTCTCTCTTCACACAAACCCCAGCTCGGACCCCCGATCTTCCCCGGCGTCGATCCCAGCCGCTGGCAACCACTGAGACCGATGACCCCTACTGCGCCGCAACCGCGCGACCTCCCTATCAGCGCCGCCGTCGGCGATTCCGTCGCCTGAACCCGACCTCTCTCTTTCTCTCTGACGACCCTCTAACCCCCTACCCGCCGGCCACCTCCAGCCGAACCTCCATCCCGCCTCTTACCCTTCAAAAGTCAGCAACTCCGAAACCATCTCTAACTCCGGCATCGACCTGCCACTCCGGCTAGCTCTCAACCTTCGACCCATACCCGACAACAACTTCCAAACCCATACCCCATACCAAACAGTCAACCCACTACCTCCACCAAAAACCCAATTCTCCAATTAAATGCCACGACTTATCTCCCAATTCCAAAGCAAGCCAACAAAACCATATAAAACCCATGTGCCAAGTAAAAACCCCTTTAACCCCTTTTACCCAAAAATACCCCCCAACTACCAACTTTTAACCATTGCCCAAAATACCCCTTTTTCCAAATCAGATTTTATTCGAATCCCCTCACCCACATGACCTCAACACACTCACACCTCATTCTCCTCTCACCATTTCCATGCGCACTCATGTCAATTACCCAATTTACCCCTAGCCTCCATGTGCACCATAAAAATTGAAGACATGGGTCATTTTCAAGGGGATCTCAAATTTAGTTTTAAGCTTGGTGTGATAAAATTCTCTGCGCCCCTCTATGTTGAGTATTTGCATTTTTAGCAAATACCTCAATATACAGGTGTGTAGTGAAAAATATCTCTAGGATAAATTTCACCCCACTCCTTTATTATGAAATTTTGCATTTTTAGAAATTAATTCAAAATAGATTGATGTAGTGAAATTGATCCCTTATGGGAGGTAAATTCTAATCCATTTCTTTATATTGAGATTTTGCATTTTTAGCAATTATCTCAATATAAAGTAATGATCTAGAATTTATTTCTTTGGGTGAGTTCTAATGTACAATTTTATAATTTTAGGATTTGCATTTTTAGCAAATCTCTTTTATTATTTAATTGCCCATTATGAATTCATCCACTATCCTTTTTGTTTTTATTTTGTAATTTTTATTTTAGAGTCAATAAATACATGAGTGAGGGATTGAGATTGAGAGAATTTTGATGTATAATTGAGAGAGTGTTGATGTAATTGAAGATTCCATTCCAATTCAAGGCTTAAATAGGTTTGATTTATTACTCTCTTTTATTTTTAGTCTAATCCTCACATGCTTTAAATTATTTATCTTATATTTTTGGATGATGATTATTGAGGGTTAATGTCCCATTTATGGGATGAAATTTTGAAGCGCTCATGAGTCCAATTTTGTTAGTTTGCTTATTAGGACAATTTTGTTTATCTCACTTTTCTTAAATTAGCTTTTACTTCTTAATTATTAGTTATAAAAATTAGTATAGTTAGTTAGTTAGTTAAGGAAATCCCTTGAAAAATCTATAAAAAAAATGTAAAAAGCAAAATCATAAAAAAAAATAATAAAATGCAAATGAATCTATATATGTCCTCTCCAATTTTGTGTTTCACCCTTAGATATGGATTGATACCTCACCTACTGCTATATTCTAGTTTTGTTATACTTTTATAGGTTTATGTAGAATTTTGATGGAAAGAGGAATTGCACAACGACAAAATAGAATAGAGAAGCAATTTCTTTAGTTACCAAATGGCGTCGTTGCCGATCTTTGGAGCTTGAAGCACTTGCGAGAATTACCTATTTATGATTCATTTGTATTGGACTTTTTATTTTTTTTGTACCATTTTTTTTTCATTATATTTTAGAAGGCTTGTATTAGGATTTTTGTCATTGCTTGTATTGCGGTGCATAGAGACACCATTTATTTTTCATTTTTAATTTGTAATAATCAAAGACAAGCGTGATAGGGAAACCGGACAAGGTAGGGAGAGGGCGTCCAAAGGCGAGAAAACCAAGCCTCTTTACCTTGGGTCGGTAGGACTCCCGGGGACGACTGAGATAGGCGTGATCTCCCCCCCGGTCGACTCAATTTTTTTGGCACCCCATGGCCTAAAAACCGTGGAAAGTATATTTCTCAAACCCTCGCGGCTCTCCTGTTAGCGAGTCAATTCTTTTGTGTGCTTTGTGTGCTCTTACTTGATTTTATTCTCGCATTTATTTTTGAATGGTGTGATGAATTAATTGACTAAGACCTACACCCGGTCACTCATGAGAAGGGATTTCATCACCCGACTCACTCGCTTACCAATTGTGTGCTACCCTAACCCTCACTAAATTTAAAATCTATCAACTAGGTAGCCCAATAGGAGAACGTTTTTGCAACGACGATACTAAGATATTTCCGTGATTTTTTATCGCTGCGAACTTAATTAAAATTTGACTACCCCTTTCACTAAATTTTGTAGATAAAAATTAGTTATGTGCTAGTTAGGAATTCTTCTTGACGCGTGTATGTCCAATTTAATTTTCGATAGTCGAATCTTAGTTAGTCCATCCATTCAAAGAGTCATATTTTTCCTCACCTTTTCTTCCAAAAAAAAATAAAAAAATCCAAAAATATTTTCTTCTATTATTTTTATAAAAAAATCCGAAAATATTTTCTTTTATTTTTATAAAAAATCCAAAAATATTTTCTTCCTTTATTTTTCAGAAAAATCCAAAAATATTTTCTTTCCTTTTGAAATAAATTATTAAAAAAATCCAAAAATATATTGTTTTTCCACCTTTTCTTCCAAAAAAATCCAAAAACATTTTCTTCCTTTCATTCTCTAAAAATCCCAAAAATATTTCCTTTCTTTTTCAATTTTTCAAAAAAAAAAAGAAAGAAAATCTTGAAAATTAAAAAAATAAGGTCGTGATCGGTGTTTCTTCACCCTCACCTTTGTCAAATTATCCAACAAGACTGACGCTTCAGTTTTGTTTGGTGGTGATTTTCATCACCCAATTTTTCTGTCGCCTCGCACTTTCATAGATCTTATCTTTAGGGTGAGATTCCATCGGTTTGGCTGAAGACATTCAACTTAGCGCTACTGGGAAGCAGCCCGTGTTTCTTATAATAGTCTCATCCTGTTTGGGGGTGGTGTTTCACATCACCCAGTGCTATATCATTCTTTGTAGACTTGTACACATCTTTTTATCTTATCACTTATTCAGGTTTCTTCTTGGCTTCATCTGTTTACTTCATTAGCGGTCGATTCTGGTAATCTCCTTCCTACCCTATGCTCTCAATTTTAAAATCATTTTCCTTAAGCTCGAGGACGATGTTCCTTTTTGTTTGGGGGTGGGAAATTTTATCAAAATTGTACCTCTTTTGAAAAATTTTGATTTTTAAACCTAATTTTTAAAATTTCGTGCAGTTTCTTTCATCTCACTCATTGATGTGAGTTTTCAATCATCCATATTTTTAAATCTAGAAATCAAGTTAGAGAATATTTTTTCTAAATAGCTTATGTAATACATAACAAGGCATTTTGCACTATGAATTTCTAGACTCAACTACATTTGCGCACTTATCACGTCAATACGATTTAGAGTTGAGGAGTACTATAATTCTAAAGAGAACCTTAAGGATCACTAGTAGAGACTTTGGCTTGTGAGATTTGTGTCTTTCACCATTTCAGAGTGTTTTACGCAATCTCCGAGTCACAAGTTGATTCAACTTCCTTTGGGTCCGCACTTTAAATCGTTGTATGATCTCACTATTCTTTCATAAAAATTTTGGCTTGATCACTGAGAGTGGCATCTTTTTCGAGTTGTAAGAAACGCGTGTCTTAAAATTTGTCCCGAATACTAGATTTTCTCCCATACACTTCACTCATCACACTCTCATGCTTTTCCATATCACATTTTCATTCACTCACCCATTACCTTTCCGTATTTTCCCCACCCATATACATCCACACCATCACTTATCATCTCCATATCATATTTCATTTTCAAATAAAATAGTGTTGATTCCAATTGTTAAATGTCTTCATTGTTAGTTTGAAAAGAGAGAGAAAAAAAATAATAATAAAAATAAAAAAAAAGAGAAAAAGAGAAAGAAAAGAAAAGAAAAAGAGAGTTGTAGTTAATTTTTATGTAATAAAGACATTTGTGCCTAAAGTGTATACACTCTTCTCACATATCGCATACATCTTTTATCCATTACACATCCATCACTCATTACTCATCCATACATCACCATTCTACCTCATATCATCATATCCTTTCCATCTCATTTACCCTTACCCATAATCATCCATATGTTCCCCTAGGTGTTCGGGCAAATGAAATTCAACGTGGTGAATAGCTCGACGTTCTCACTATAGTGATTAACATTCCTTTCATAAGATCATTTTCTTTCAAATTGTTCGTTCTTTCTTATGTGTGCGTGAGACGTTTGAACTTGCTTACATTTACTCACCTCCTCACACACAAGAGCGATACACTAACCCTAATAGCGAGAGTTCGTTTGAAAGAGTTATATTCAGTGAGATTTGAAGTTGAAGCGTTGATTCCTAAAAGGTAATCTAAGAATTACTCTTATGATACTCAACCCGTTTTGACCGATTCACACCACACACGTTGAGCTCTATGGAGAATGTGCCTTGTGTATTTACATAACTAAACTTTTTATATTTCTATCTTGTATTTCTGAAAATATTATCTTATGATGGATTGTGCGATTATTCTATGTATAATAAGAGATTGATTGCCTTTAATAAATCTTTGCAAATAAGAATTTTGTAGGTATATTCCCTACAAACCCTCACGAGACACAACTCGTCCTGTAGGGTAACTTATAGGTTTAAAGGCTTGTTGCACATGATAAGTGCAATCACAAGTGCCCGCGAAAGTGGTGCACTTTTGATTTCTTATCTTTCTCGTTCTCTATATCTTATTGCTCGAGGACTAGCAACTCTCTGTTTGGGGTAGTGATAAGCACCCAAAACTGTACATTTTATACCCCGAATAGACGTACTTTAGTTGTTAATTCTCGGCATTTTGGGTCTTATGTGCTTAAATATTTATCTTGTAGGTCAAATGCACGTTGCGGTGTTCAAATACGTATTTCAAGGCAATTGTGCGCAATATGGAGCTAAATACCCAATCCCCTGACCTTAACCTAGCCCATCCTAGCCTTAGCCTTTCCCGACCTGTGTGTGTGTTGATTTTGTACTTTTTTATTAATTTTTAGATTTTTAGTTTGAGTTATTTTATTTTTATGATTTATTTTTTATTTAATTAGGATTTTTAGGTTTTATTTACTATTTTATTTTTATTAATATAATTTTATTTTATTTTGATTTTTATTAGCTTTTAGTTTAGTCTTATTTTATTAGGATTATTTTTTAGGAGATTATTTTTCATTTAGATTTTATAATTTTTTAGAACTTTACTTTTCATTTAGATTTTAAGTTTTTATTTCTTTTAGTTTTTATATAAGCTTAGGATTTTATTTTTTAATATTTTTTATGTTTATTGTTTTTAGTTTGTTTTATTTTTAGTTAGATTTTATTTTTTTAATTTTAGTTTTTGGTTTTATTAATTTTAGTTGAGTCTTTATTATTTAAGGATCACAACTTAAACACACACACACTAAAACCCACATAAACTCACACACACCATTTCATACACTCTCACCACACACAACCATACACATCATCTTCGACCTTTTAACCCACCAACCACTTTCTCTCTCCAAACTCCATAACCCATCTCTTTCCACCATAACCTCCATAGCTAATAAACCTTTAACTTTAACCACCAACACCACCTGAACAATACCCTTTACCAAAGAAACCCATCCTCGCCGACCCTCACTCTCTCTTCACACAACCCCCAGCCCGGACCCCCGACCTGCCCCTGCGTCGATCCCAGCCGCCGACAACCACCGAGACAGGCGACCCCTACTGCGCCGCAACCGCGCGACCTCCCTGTCGGCGGTCCCGCCGCCTGAACCCGACCTCTCTCTCTCTCCGACGACCCTCTAACCCCCTACCCGCCGGCCACCTCCAGCCTAACCTCCATCCCGCCCGTTACCCTCCAAAATCCGGCGACTCCGAAACCATATCCAACTCCGGCGTCGACCTGCCACTCCGGCTAGCTCTCAACCTTCGACCCATACCCGACAACAACTGCCAAACCCATACCCCATACCAAGCAGTCAACCCACTACCTCCACCAAAAACCCAATTCTCCAATTAAATGCCACGGCTTATATCTCAATTCCAAAGCAAGCCAACAAAACCATTTAAAACCCATGTGCCAAGTGAAAACCCCTTTTACCCAAAAATACTCCCCAACTACCAACTTTTAACCATTGCCCAAAATACCCTTTTTTCCAAATCAGATTTTATTCCAATCCTCTCACCCACATGTCCTCAACACACTCACACCTCATGCTCCTCTCACCATTTCCATGCACACTCATGTCAATTACCCAATTTACCCCTAGCCTCCAAGTGCACCATATAAATTGAAGACTTGGGTCATTTTCAAGGGGATCTCAAATTTAGTTTTAAGCTTGGTGTGATAAAATTCTCTCCGCCCCTCTATGTTGAGTATTTTCATTTTTAGCAAATACCTCAATATACAGGTGTGTAGTGAAAATTATCTCTAGGATAAATTTCACCCCACCCCGTATTATGAATTTTTGCATTTTTAGCAATTAATTCAAAATAGATTGATGTAGTGAAATTGATCACTTATGGGAGGTAAATTCTAATCCATTCCTTTATATTAAGATTTTGGATTTTTAGCAATTATCTCAATATAAAGTAATGCTCTAGAATTTATTTCTTTGGGTGAGTTCTAATGTACAATTTTATAATTTTAGGATTTGCATTTTTAGCAAATCTCTTTTATTATTTAATTTCCCATTATGAATTCATCCACTATCCTTTTTGTTTTTATTTTGTAATTTTTATTTTAGATTCAATAAATACATGAGTGAGGGATTGAGATTGAGAGAATTTTGATGTATAATTGAGAGAGTGTTGATGTAATTGAAGATTTCATTCCAATTCAAGGCTTAAATGGGTTTGATCTATTCCTCTCTTTTACTTTTAGTCTAATCCTCACATGCTTTAAATTATTTATCTTATATTTTTGGATGATGATTATTGAGGGCTAATCTCCTATTTATGGGATGAAATTTTGAAGCGTTCATGAGTCCAATTTTGTTAGTTTATTTATTAGGACAATTTTGTTTATCTCACTTTTCTTAAATTAGCTTCTACTTCTTAATTAGTAGTTATAAAAATTAGTATAGTTAGTTAGTTAAGAAAATTCCTTGAAAAATCCATAAAAAAAATATAAAAAGCAAAATAATAATAAAATGCAAATGAATCTATATATATCCTCTCCAATTTTGTGTTTCACCCTTAAATATGGATTGATACCTCACTTACCGCTATATTCTAGTTTTGTTATACTTTTATAGGTTTGTGAAGAATTTTGATGGAAAGAGGAATTGTACAACGACAAAATATAATAGAGAAGCAATTTCTTTAGTTATAAATAATCTTCATGTACACCTGACGATTTACACGTGTATATAAGTTCACTTATATCCACATGTTGCACACACCACTTAGAATATCCATACTTAGTTCTCACTAGCACACACCTCCACTTATCACACTTATACATATTCATGATCACTACACTTAGCACACACCACTTGTAGTTGAGCCATGCTTAGGTTCACAACCACACACTCACTTATAGATATTCACACATCACTCACTCTCACAAATCTATGATTAGTATAATTTCCATACTAGATTTACTTTTTACTTGTACATTCTTCCTTAGTAGTATAGTACTCATGCCAAATAAAATACTCTCTCCATAATATACTAATCAATAATCATGCATTTTTTACACTACATCACCAAGAGCATGAATATTGGCCAAAATTTTATCCCGTACTAAGGGGTCACTTTGTGATGGGTGTTGTTCCTACAGGTCACAGTTAACCTAAGCAATATGACGCTCTCCTTCTATCGGCCAAGTACCTTCGACATATATCGAACAGTTCCCTACGCATCATACTTCTTGACCGAAATTATGAAGGGAGGTATATATTAGGGAACTCATTCACGTACGTCGAGTATATCGAACTCTCTCTCATACGTACTGTACCAACGAGGTATATAGTTAGGCGATTCACGTACACTCATGTATATCAAATGGCTTGCCCACACGAACCGATAGCCCTCAAATGCAAGATGTATATCGTGGAAGTAATGACAAATGGGGGAACCTTTCCACTAACCCAACAACTTCATACCCTTATATAGGCGTCAAACATAGGTCTCTCATATTTAGTTTGTCGGCTGCTACCTGAAACTCTTTCGAAATATCGGGTCGTCATGCCGCCCAAATTTTCGCGAGATTTTGTGTTTTCCTATGGGCCCCTGTCCATGAGCCAGGCAACAAGTCAAACCATGTTTTAACATAATTTTCAAACCTAATTTTTCCCAAGCTCGGGTCCCATCTAGCATTTATTTTGCATTTAGGTAAACCTAATACAATTGAAAACATAACCATAATAATAATCATGTTGAGACTCTTCTTTCGTTTTTCCTCCTTCTTTACCAAAAGTGTCAAAAAAAATCTTCATTTGTTTTAATCAAAATACCAAAAACATTTTGTCTTTCTCTTTCCAAAAAATATCAAAAACATTTTGCTCTTTTCCTAAAAGATTATTCCCTTTCTCTTTCAAAAATAAATTCAAATCATTATCGTTCTCAGGTCAATCACATACCTGACCCTTGGCCTAGCTCCTTATTGGCCTCAGTCTTCCAACGAACTGACCTGAAGATCCGTTAGTTCTCCAGCTACTTCCTCTGAGTCCAGAATACACCTTTACCAACTTTCCATGGAGAGCGTAGACCAAGTGCCGAATGTGCATCCTGATTTAGTGAAAGTTCTAGTCCAACTTACCACCAAGATTGACAACCTTCAAATAGAGGTTCATGAGATTGAGAAAAATTGGGTCCCTATTCCCATAGATCTCGAGGTCCACTTCCCTCGTGCTATGGGTTTGCCCGTACCTTACCCTATTTGGTTACCAGAAGAACACCTGCACGTTCCACGTGCCCCTCTTACTAACGGGCCACCACTATCTCAACTACCTATGTCGAATATTTCCCAGCCAGGGGCTAACCTGCTGATATGAAGGAGGAAGAGTTGCAAAGGGTTAAGGGGGACCTTAAGATGTTCACCAAGAAGTTTGACCAGGTCCTAATCTTTGGGAACTACATGGATTACACCTATATGTCTCCCTACCCTAAAGCAAGGCTATTTGAAAAATTTAAGATGCCTAACATTGAGAAGTTGGGGGGTAGCAGGACCTCAATTATTTATCTTTGAAACTATCACCGAGCCATGACTTTCCTATGTGCCTTATAGGAAATAATGGCCCAGATGTTCGAACAGACTTTGAAGGACAACGCTCTTCGTTGGTTCCTATCCCTTGAGGAATCAAGAATTCACATTTGGAAGGATGTTGTTCGTGAATTCATGTCGCAATACAAATACAACGGGGAGTTGGAGGTTACACACCGTGATTTAGAACTTCTCAAGAAGAATCTCGAAGAAACTATCAGTACTTTCATAGCAAGGTGGAGGGTGAAAAGGGCCACCATGACTAACTAGCCTTCCGGAGAGGAGAAAGTTAGTATTATAAAGAACAAATTCTTACCCCGTGTCCGAGAAACGATGGGAGAACAATATACCCACATTTTTATCCCTCCGAAAAGTAGGAGTAGAGATTGAAAAAAGTCTTGGAAAGACGGAAGCTGAGCCAAATAAGGTATCCAGACAATTTACTCCATAAATATATGAGAATCCTTCTACAGTCATGACCATCAACAACATCTCACAGTCGAATACCTCTTGGGCGCCAAAAATCCTTGTTAACCCAGTTAGAAAAGAATACACCGAGATTTATGCTCCCTTCTCCTAAGTCTACCGAGCCTTATTGAGCCGAAATCTCATCAAGTCGTTGGACCCTCATCCGTTACCAAACCCACTTACTAAAAATTTCAAACCCGATGCCCATTGTGATTTCCATCAAAATTCCGGCCATACCACCGATCAGTGCCTCCATCTTCGAAATATAATCTAAGGTTTGATTGATCAGGGTGTCATCGCCCCACCATCCAATCCTAAACCAAACACCACTCACAATCCACTTCGAAACCATACAAATGTCATCTTCCTATAGAATTACCAGGAATTTAATCCATCTACCCAGATTGTACTCAATAAATCACCCATTATACCCGTATATTCACCTGAACCCCATAAAGTTTGCCCAAATTTTCTCATGCACCCTACCTGTTTTGCCGATCAAACCCTGTCGCTACTTACAAGAGCATGTATTGTCATTCGTACCAGGTCCATAGGTAAAGATATGGAATTTCCAACGGTACTGAACCAAAATCTAAAGTTCGGGCTGAAATTGCCCTCAGAAATGACCTTTGATTGCCAAAGTTCAACACACTTTTCATGGAAGCCCGAAAGTGAATTGAGAGTCAGATAATTTAGTGGTACCTATTGACAAAGTCAGTTTGGACGATGAAGTGCAGATCATGGTAGGCTTATTTCGATAGACCAATGAGATTTACAATAAATCTGAGTTACTAAATGCCTTAATGCTACAAGGGCGCTTGGTCCCTTTATTTCTGCATCTCATCATTGAGTGGGAGGATCTATATAAAGAAGTTGTTGAGGTTATGGAATTTGTTGATTTCTCATGGAAGGATAACATCGTTGCCACCGGATGAGGGGACGAATTTGATAGTTCAGATGAAGATCCAAGCAGGAAAATGTTATCCTAGTGATCAGTGTATGTGGGATGATATCTTTGAAGATCTGTTATGAGATATTAATAAAGTGGCCGAACAACTCGATATAGATGAAAAAATAGGATTTTTATTCTTCCCCTCTTTCATGAACCATATGATAAATCTGGGAGGCACTACCACAGTCCAAATCCTCCATCAGCAATAACATATAAAGGAAAGGGTGTTGTTAAGAAACTCCCCATGCTGAAAATTACCATCGAGGAGATCAAGATCCTCAACCAGTTGAAGAAAACTCAGGCCAACATCACCTTATGGGGACTCTTTATGTCTTTCCATTTACACCAAAATGCCGTGATAAAATTTCTTACCAGGCCCACAGTTCCTCCTTCTACCACTTCAGAAGAAGCCATGAACCTGGTCGGGTCCTTAACCTTTATTAGAATGATCTCTTTATCTGAAGAAGAAATCCCAAAGTTTAGTCCTCATCATAACTATGTTCTCAATATCCCCTTGAAGTAATGGGGAAGACAGTCCCTCTCTCAACCGTCGACAACGGATCAATACTCAATGTTTTCCCATTAAGAACCTTCAACTGCTTGGGTTTGAAAGTAAGCGACCTTGTTCTAACTTCTACCACAGTGCATGCTTATGACAACACTCATCGAAAAGTGATGGGATCCATAAATCTTACGATAGGGGATGGTCCTATAAATCCCGTTACTGAGTTCCAAGTCATCAAGATATCGACTTGTTTTAAAATATTACTCGGTCGACCATGGCTTCATAGCATCAAGGGGATATCCTACTCTCTCCATCAGAAATTAAAGTTCTCTGCCAAGGGGCAGGTCATCACTATCTTGGGCGATGATGATAATACCGAGAATGCAAGCACCAGTAATCTGGTACTAGAAATACAGCATGGGGCGAATGACGTACTTATGTCTAGCTTCTGAGCCAAACCAATTCCACTCCCAGCAGTTGAGGATGTCAAAGACAGAGTCTGCCTAGAGCACAACCCTCAAGGCAATGTCAATGTGATACAGATGTTTAAGAATACACACTTCATGTCGGGACTGGGACTGGGATGATGACAAAAGAGGATACTGGAACCCATAGTGCTGAAGAAGGATTTTATTCCATATGACATGGGTTATCAACATCATAATAGGAAATTAGAATGCTCCGCCAACCTCGGTTGAAGAGAAGGTTAGAAAGTGGAAAGACTATTTCAGGAGATTCCTTGAATGGGAGATTCGTCAAAGAGGGTGAAGATTTTCCCTTTTGTGGATTTACCTAACCATAGTATGATCATGTGGACGAGAAGGTGAAGCCAAGAATGGATATCTTCTTCTAAGACAGTTACTCATGGGCCGAAAGTTCCCAACATCATGTACAACTAGTCATGGAAAAATCTATAGTTGTTACCGAGGATTCTGAGGGATGCGACCTCGAGGATTCATTCAATTTGTAGACACTGGGGATGGCACTCTGCATGATCCACTCAGGCTCTACATCATCGGATCCATCCATCCTGATCAAGATTATTGATGAACGCCTCCTCAACTGGAATGCTATACCAGTTCTACCTACACCCAACCCAGATATTTATCTTATTTATTCTTCTTCTTTTATTATTCCTCATTATTTAGATTACAATGTAATTAAAACCTCCTTTGATGAGGTTCTCAATGTTACTTTTCTCAAGAATGAAATAAATGAAGATTTTGAGTATCTTATCGTGCCTTACATTAATTGTCTTAATTCTAATCAAACTCTTGATGATGATGATTTTACAAATGAAAAATTCTTAACTGATCTTAATAAGGTTAATAACAAACAACATAACCATGTCCAAATTAATGAGGATGAAACTATTATTATTAATCTCGGTTCTAGTAGCTAACTGCACGAGATTAGGATAGGGTCCACCCTTGACGAGCACGAGTGCGTGAAACTTAAAGAACTGTTGAGGGAATTTATGGACGTCTTCGCATAGTCTTACGATGACATGCCCGACATCGATCCTGAAATAGCTCAATACGATATTCTAACTCTCCTGGAATGTAAACCGGTCAAATAGGAACTACAAAAGCTCTGCACCAAATGGTTGCTCAAGGTTAAAGAAGAGGTGGTCAAACAGTTGAACGTAGACTTCATTCAGGTGATCGAATATCCCACATGGTTAGCCAACATTGTACCCATTCCAAAATTATGAGGAAAGTTCTACATGTGCAGTAACTACCGAGATTTGAACAAGGTCTCTCCAAAAGAAGATTACCCACTGCCTAATATCGACATGATTGTGGACAGTATGACTAGTCACGCTCTCAAGTTATTCGTTGATGGGTTTTTTGAATATAATCAGATTAAGATTCACCCTGATTATTAAGAAAAATCGCATTGATCACCTTTGGGAGACCTTTTGTTACACAGTTATGCCATTCGGTCTAAAAAAATGTAGGAGCTACCGACCAAAGGGCTACCATAACCATCTTACATGATCTGATACACAAAGACGTCGAAGTCTTTGTGGATGATATGATCATCAAGTCTAAGACTCGGGAAGGTCATGTTCCCGCTCTCCGAAAGTTCTTTGAACGACTATGGTGATACCAGATGCAGCTTAACCTACATAAATGTGTTTTTAGCATTACCAAAGGAAAACTTTTGGGATTCTTGGTTAGAAAGAAGAGGATTGAAGCAGATCCTGCCAAACTAAAAGCCATACTAGAAATGCCACCACCTCGAATGGAGAAGGAAGTCCGGGGATTCTTGGAAAAATTATAGTATATCAGTAGGTTTATTAGCCAGTTGACTTTTATTTGTGAATCCATCTTTAAATTACTCCAAAAGGATTTAACCAAAATTTTGAATGAAGTTTGTCAAGAAGCCTTCAACAAAATCAAGCAGTATCTAACCCAACCTCCAGTACTCATGCCATCGTAGCCTGGTCTCACCCTACTCCTATACTTGACCATAACAGACACCGCAACAGGGGCTTTAATAGCCCAGTACATTGAAGAACCTTGCAAAGAGAGGGATATCTACTACGCCAGTCGTAAATTGGTTGGGTATATAGTCAACTACAATGCCTTGGAGAAAGCATGTGTCGCCTTTGTTTGGGTCACCCAAAAATTACGGCACTACATGGTCACTTTCTTATTAGACTTGTATCCCAAATGGATCTTATCAAATACCTGCTTGAGAAACCTTCCATGTCTAGTCGAATGGCCTGATGGTTGATGTTGTTGGACGATTTTAATATTATGTATGTCATGCAAAAAGCTATAAATGGAAGATCCATATTCGACTACCTTGTTGACTACCCCATGAAAGAAGCCGATGTTTGGATCTTTGAATTCTCGAATGAAGATATCCTTTTCACCTTTCAGGAAGACCCCCAGTGGCAAATGTTATTTGACGGTGCTGCTAATAAAAAAGGATTCGACATTAGGATACTCCAGATCTCCCATGATGACTCCTACACTCCCATTGCCATCAAGCTAGGTTTTCCCTTCATGAATAACGTGACCAAATATAAGGCAAGCACTGTAGGCCTCAAAGTCTCTCTCAAAAAAGGAATCCAATGCCTAGATGTCTATGGGGATTCTGCCCTCATCATCGCCCAAGTCCTTAGATGATCGAAAGTCAGTGATGAAAAGCTCCTACCCTTCCACGCCCACCTAGAGGAGCTGGCCTCCTAGTTTTGAGATATCACCTTCCACTACTTGCCCCAAGCAAGGAACGTCTTGATCGATACCCTTTTTACCTCAACCTCCATGGTTGACATGCCCGAGGGAATCACAATAGCCCCTTTCTTAGTCCCAAATTAAGCTAAACAGACCCACTGCTACCACATTGAGCTCATCAGATAAGAGAATCCTGATATGGACGAGTGTTAGTACTACAAAATTTAGCGCCTCCTCAAGCACGGTAGGTACTCCCAAGATGCCAACAAGAAAGATCGAGCAACCCTCTGCAAACTGGTTGCCTAATACATTGTCTATGATAAAGAATTATTCAAGAGAAACTTCGATGGAACCCACTTATACTACATCGCAGGGGTTAACATTGAAGAGATGATACAGAAGATCCACATTATCCACATTGGGGAATAGGAACCTCACATGAATGGACATATGCCCGCTAAGAAGATTATTCGTTGGGTTACTATTGGACTACTATGGTTCGGGATTGAACCGCTTATGCTCGAAGATTCCTTAAATGCCAACAGTTTTCTAATCTTCGACACTTGCCTCCACGGGAATTATATAATATAACCACTCCCTAGCCGTTGTTCACACGGGGCATTGATATCATAGGGAAAGTTACACCCAAAGCCTCCAATGGGCATGAGTTCATCTTAGTTTATTTCACCAAATGAGTCAAAGCCGAGTGATACGCAGTGCTAAATGCTAAAAAGGTAGCCAAGTTCATCTGAAAGAATATTATCTACCGATACGGGGTTCTGCACAAGCTAGTGTCAGGCAACGGGTTATATTTTGAGGCAGAAATCATATAATTGGTCGAAGAGTATGGGATTCAGAGACACCAATCTTCTCCCCACCGACCGCAAACTAATGGTTCAATTGAAGCCGTTAGTAAGAACCTCAAAGTAATCATCAATAAGATGATCGAGAGTTGCCAAGATTGGGCCGATCGAATCCCTTATGCCCTCTGGGGCTACCACACTTCAGTCCGAATATCTACTGGTTCAAACCGCACCTAAAAATCCTGAATAGTCATACTGCCCCTATTAGCTTAAAAGTAGTTAGTATTAGCTTCTGTACCTCCGTGCACTCGTACATTCATAAATGCCTCAGGATATATTTCTTCTATTGGCTAGCTTGGAACTCCTCTAGAACTCTGGGGAATGTGCCTTTTAGAAGGCATCTCTGAATCGTTCCCAAGCAGAAGGGAACACATGTGTCGGTGCTAAATTAATCATAAACTCTATCTCCCTACTCGGTGGTAGCCCCGGTATGTCCCGAAACACATCGTCGAACTCATAAACAACTGAAATCGAATCGAGGGAAATCACAACTCCCGTAGAGGTCTCCTCCTCTATATAATATAAGTGAGTGGATGATCCTCCCTCGGGACAAGGCATCTCCACTATAAACATCTCCCGACTAGGAATAATAAATATAATTCTCCTACCAAAGTAACCAATCATGGCCCTATACATGACCAGCCAATCCATGCCAATAATGGCGTCGTACTCAGACATATTTAAAACCAGCATATCGGCAGGAGAAATACGACTCACGGTCTCTATACCCATACCCCGACATATAAAGAAAGTCATTGACCCATTACCTAACGACGAGTCTACACAAGTCACTGTACTGTTGGTCGTATCTAACAACCCTGCGGCCTATGCAAATCTAGTAGCTATAAATGAATGTGAGGCCCCCGTGTCAAATAAAATGCCCCATATAGACCCATGGATATAAAACATACCCTTAACTGTGGGCGGTGCCTGAGGAACTGCTTCCTGATGGACATTGTATACATGCCCATACTATAACTGTCCTTGCTAAATCGAGGCTGCTGAGATGGTAGACAAAGCTAGGACTGGTGATGGTGAGGGGAGGGCGACGGGAAACATCGGTCGCTGGGGCTCCTGATGATCACCCTTCTGCTGCTGCTGTGAGGCCCTGACCCTCTCTGGACACTCCTGGAGTTTGTGACAAACTTTGCCACAGGTAAAGAACTTACGAATCAAGTTTTCACCCCTCTGACCCTGCTGGTCGTTGCCATCTCTCCCCTGGCCCTGCTGAAACTGCTGTTGGCCTTCCTATCCCTGATGACCATACTGAACCTAGTGGCCATATCTAAAACCTCCCTGCCCATGACGGAAACCCTCAGAATCCCCCTGCTAGGAACCCTTCTCACCCTGTCTTTGCTGACTATGAGCTACTGGTTCCCCGTTGGCATTACCTACCTCGGTCTTACCCTGCTGGCTAGACTCTCCAACTCGCTTGATCCCCTTAACATGGAAGCGGTGGTCCTAACAATGTAACAAAGAAACATTTAACACATCACTGTATGACTGCCGAGATAAATTACCCAGAAGATGCTGTTGGATCATCTAGGTGAGACCATCAATAAACATATATATTTTATTCTCTTCAGTTGGTACCTCTCTTGGTACCAAATTAGTCAGCCTCGTAAACCCCTCCTCATATTCAATAACAGTCTTCCCCTCCCGGGTAAGGTCCAGTAATTTCTGCCTCATCTCAGTCTGGAGGGCAGAAGGGAGATATTTGCTATCAAACCGCACCTAGAAACCCTGAATAGTCATGTTATCTTTGTCGTCATCTGTGGTAGTGGACTCCCACCACTGTAACGCTGCCCCTACTAGCTTAAAAGTAGTTAGTATTTGCTTCTGCACCTCCTTGCACTCCTACATCCGTAAATGCCTCTGGATATCTTTCTTCCATTGGCTAGCTACCACAACATCGAAACTCCCTTGGAACTCTGGGGAATGCGCCTTTTGGAAGGAATCTCTAACTCATTCCCAAGAAGAAGGGAACGCATGTGATGGGGTGGGGGTTGTTGAACCACTACTCGTAATGCATTAACCGCTTATGCAACTATAACGGCTACCTCAACAGCATTCATCGTACCTTGGGCAGGAGCTGGCTGCGGCTTGGGCTGGGCATTTTTGGCCCGTGGTGCTCTTGTTGGAAATGAGAAAGAATTTATAAGTCCACAGTTCAATAAATCTCAAAATATGTAAAGACGTAAACATGTAATCATGAATGCTACAATCCTAGTAATAGGGGTCTCCATCAAATAACGTTAAGCTGAAAGCCTAATAGGCAGCACAGATCCTAAAGACTCTAAAACCTGAAGCTCTGATACCACCCGTGACACCCCGCCCAATTAAATACCAAGTGATCAGTCCTTTATAAAATTTAAACAGAGTATTCGGTTGGTCCATTCTTAGCACCACTGTCGCAAACGCTTACTTAATTAATCACCTAATATTTAATTAAACTAGTGTCAAAATATTTAACCCGTTTTATTTTAAATTCAATTAATTTGAAACATTAACTCATACATAATACTCATGAATAAAATGAAACTGAGTATAAAACCAACTACTGAAACAAATAAGACTGGAATAAACGCTCCAGTTCAAAGTCTCAAATCCAACAACCAATATAAAACTGATTCCAACTACAAACTGAATACTGAAATAAAATGAGTACAATATATCTCTGACATAATAATATCTGGAAAGGAGTGACACATGCCGTAACCGAGATGAATAAAACAGGAACTGAATGAAATGAGGGTGGAAGCGTCTAATAAAAAGGACCTGCAACTCCCACAATAACTGCAGCATGTCGAACGGTCCGATAGTCTAAGCATGGCGTCCTTGTGGCTGGACACCTGAAAATAATTTCACAAGAGAAAGGAGATTTTGCAAAAGACGGGTCAGAGCTCGAGTGTAAAAATATTTAAAAACAGTTTAGCAAGTATTTAAAATGCGGTAAAGCTAATATAATAAACATGTTAGTTTTTCGAGCTCTCTCTTGAGATTCTCACCTCTCAACTATTATGCACACCTAACGTACCTCTAAACCTTTCTAGTTAATGTTACCCCGCCGAACTAATACAAATGTAACGATCTCCTATTACGATTCTACGTACCCACTCGTACTTTCCCACGAAATACCATATTATTCTACCTCTTTTAATTCAAATAGGAATCTTCATAAATCAAGTTAGGTGTTCCATACTTAAGTTATTTCGGATATCCAACTTATTTACTAATTTCACACAGTAGAACATATCATAAGTATATATATACTCATCATACTATCGTACATATATATACTAATACAACACCCCAAAGGCTATCATGGGATGCATACATACTCTGCTATCAAGTCTTAGTACATCACGTATAAAATAAGGACTTCTGGTTCGGAATCACTCGCGAACTATATAAATACAAGTCACACATATTGGAGGCGAACATAGTTTCAAGCCTACGGGCTACGCACATACCTACGCACCCATATGACCGCCAACTTATCAACTCACCAATAAGTTGTTCCTATGTTCTATGTTCTGAGGCACCAATCTAAATACCCCCCAGTGGTCTCATCAGGATGAGACTGTCTCCTTTCAAACCTCCCGCGATAGTAAGCAGCGTAGGTATGTCATACACATAATAAGTCACACTTTAAGTATTCACTCCACTTATGTATTTGTTTCATCGGTATAGACATAATCACATCCTATATCGTATATTGCATACGTAGTAAATGAATCCCGATTATTCTACATATTTTTATTTATAATTCACTCCTGATCATACGCTCCCAAGTATTTCTCACCACTCGAAATGAAGTAATTTTTCCACACTCTACTGGTCTAAGTCATCTTAACCCCTGAATTCTCGAGGTTTGAATTTCTTCACTTAATTATTAAATTCCTCGCACTTAAATCAAATTTCGTTTAACCCTAAATTTGTTCTCATGAAACTAAACCCAAATTACAATTTAGTCCTACGCACCCATATGATCGCCAACTTATCAACTCACCAATAAGTCATTCCTAGGTTCTATGCTCTGAGGCACCAATCTAAAATCCCTCCAGTGGGATCATCAGGATGAGACTGTCCCCTTTTAAGCCTTCCGCGATAGCAAGCAGCATAGGTATGTCATACACATAATAAGTCACACTATAAGTATTCACCCAACTTATGTATTTATTTCATCGGTATAGGCATAATCACATCCTATATCGTGTATTCCATACGTAGTAAATGAATCCCGATTATTTTACGTATTTTTATGTATATTTCACTCCTGATCGTATGCTCCCAAGTATTTCTCACCACTCGAATTGAAATATATATACCAACATAATAGCAGTAGGTAATTTTTCCACACCCTACTGGTCTAAGTCATCTTAACCCTTGAATTCTCAAAATTTGAATTTATTCGCTTAATTATTAAATTCCTCTCACTTAAATCGAATTTCGTTTAACCCTAAATTCATTCTCGTGGAACTAAACCCAAATTACAATCTAGGCCTACTGGTATTCCCAAATATTCCTCAATATGCTTACAATTAAAGCCCACGATTATATCCCGAACATCTCCCAAGAATTTTTTACAAAAAGGGAAAAGGAACCAAATTTTGGGCAGCCGAATCGATTCGCTCATACAGGTATGGAAAATCTGCATAAGTGTTCTTACGTGTTTCTCTAATTATAGACACCAAATCCTCAATTTAATCAGCCCATACTCCCAAACAATCATAATAGATGTTATACCAATATAATTACATAAGTTCAAACATCTAAGAATCATCAATTCATAAAAGGGGCATCAACTATTGGGGTTAATTCAATATAAAACATCAAGAGCCCTAGTTTATTCTCTTATTCAAGAACTATCACTAAAGCCCAGATTTATTTACCAACTTTAATCAAATTTCATGGGTTATAATCTACAATCATGGGGGAATCAAACCCATACAAATTTCAGCCCCAAGTTATGATATAAATCTCCCATTTTTTATTCAATTTGTATACAATACATGTTCAATTCCACCTACACTAATATGAATGTCATCATTGCTAAAAGTGCACAACTTTAAACACTTGCCTCTTGTATGTAGGTCTGATCCGTTGAAAAAGATGATGGATTGGGGTTTCTCCTCCTCCGATCTATAATCTGGTGGTGGTTGTGGTGCAAGGTGGTGGTTTCTAGCCTTAGAATCTCCCCCCTCTTCTTCCTATGGCCTCTCTTTGGCTTTCTTCTATTCCCTACGTAACTTACCCTAATCCCCTTTTCCTAATCAAATATAATACCTTTAAAATTTCGTGGGTACTATTCACCCAAAAAATACAATTTATCGAAATGCCCTCCCTGGATGCCAGTACGACCTAAAAGCGTCCCGAGACCCAAACTAAACCCCTAGGTAGACTTTTTTTTACTATCTCAAGCCTCTAGGACATAATAGGGAACTCAAAATGACCATTTGGATGACTTAAAAATTAATTACTTTTTATCTCATTAAATTGCGTCTCGGCACGACTGAAACGCGCATCCCGGCTTAATTATCATAATTGTCGTATTTATCACTCGCAACAACTTTAATATTTTCATAATCACATATGACTTTATCCACTCAGTAATATTCAATATAATTCACACCAATAAATACCAACCATTATCTCGCTAGTTAATATTTATTTTAATTCGGATTAATTATCAATTAATTTCCTATATTTTATTTTTAATTAATCCTATATTTTAAAAATAATAAAATTACGGGTTGTTACACATTATAACACGAAACATTAGCATAAGAGTCAAAAAACTACCCCCCCCCCCCCAACCTGAGTGTCCTTAAAACAAATCAAACCAAGCTACTCTTAAACAAACTGACCAAAACCTCCCAGATTATTTTCAAAAAAACAAAAATAACCGAAAACAACCATCATAAAAGCTTCACAAAAAAACCTACCGGCAGCTACCAGAGGACCCATCTCCATCATCATCTACTCCCTTGAGGCCCCCTAACTTCCCCTACCTGGATGGTATGCCGCAGGCGCTCCATAGAACGATAATCTCATAACCACTATGCCCTCTCCATAGTGTCAAACACAGCAAATCATCTTTGCCCAGTCTCCTTTGCCAAGATCTTAGCCACTACCCTCTTCCACAAATATTTCATGTAGTCTCTAGAAATATGCCAAACCCTGCCAATAGATTGTGAGGGACGGGTTGATGGCCGGCGACTCTCCTATAGATAGCCCAACCGTATGCGCATGCTTTCCGTCAGATCCTTTACAGGAAATAAATCTAGGGTATGGGAAGGAACAATCTGATCCCATTCAAGTTGACATAGGAGCCACTAGGGGAATAGAAGGAGGTCTGTCGGAGGCCAACAAACTGAACATACAGTATTCCCCCAATTCCAGAATAGGCTACAACTCCCCCCCACCAGGGCACTGGCCAACGCAGACATCGAGCTCCGTGCTACACAAACTAGTTTACCCGGTTCTCTATAGTCGGGCCAAATTTGATGAAATACCGAGTGAAGAAATTCAGCACAGCTGCCAAGGGATCATCAGGGGGACCGCCAAACGAAATCTCTCACACAGCCACATGAATAATATAATCGGGCTACCTCTCAAAAAATTATAACGACCTTCCCGCCAAGCATATAGACCGTTTAAAGTCTTTGTCAGTGTCACTGTCGTAGGATTGCGATGATATGACATCCATGTTGTAATGTCAATCAGTTGAGAGTCTACCATCAGGTCCCCAATCACCACTAGTAGCTTCGAAGTTAAGTCAAGGGCAACGGCTCCGGCATGGCCCACATCATTGATATCCCGCAGATGCACGAAATATTGTATAACCGAGAGGGATATCATTCCCCTAGTGACCAATGGCCGAGCCTCCGAAGGAGAGATATGGGGAAGTCCTACTAACATCTCCCGAGGAGACCAAGAGAATTCTGGCATGGCCTCTGCCACATTGGGATTTACCCCCTAACATAGCAAAAAACTCCTTATAGGTCGGGCATACCTAGTCCAAAGCCTTCTTCTACTCAAACATATTCAAAAAATTCCAAAAAAAAAACACAGTTTCCCTACTTTTTCTCAAAATAAAAACTCAGCAACAAATTAAAGTGCATGTAGAGTAAGCCACTAAATCAAGATAATGAAATAAAATATAAATCTATTTTTGCCTTTTTTTAAGTCCATTTTCAGGTGCAATGCCGCTACATCAAGCATGAAATATGGTCAAACACCAAGCTCACACGGTCAGCGAAAGATCTGCAAGAAAATCCCGAAGAGTCATCCTTCAAGAGTAAAAGGTCACCTACATCCCCAACATAGATTTAGCAATCCTACTAACGCTACCTATACTGCCTCCGGCGTCACCCTCGCAATACGATTCCCCTCTATCTGCACATTCTCGCAATTAATCCCCAGTTGTTATTGAACCCCATACTGATCGATACCTACATATTCCCCTTCCTAAGGTAGTCCAGAAGACCGTGCCACTGTCGATTGGCTATTCCTGTGCCCCTCTGGTCGGTAACCGCCTAAAATCTCATACAAAAAAATCCCTAAAAATTCCCTGAAATTTCCAAATAAATATTGGAACATTTCTTCACAAAGAAAACCATTTTTCAAGCTCCCAAATCCAAATCGGGATCAATACCATAAACCCTAAAAATCAGCGTGCCCACAAAGTCCACTACAACTCCCCAACATGATCTCAAAAAACTCATACTCAATAGAAATCAAATGCTTTCTCAGCAGAGCTATGATATATCCTACCCGTTTTCCCACCAGGAACTCCCAAACTAAAAAAAAATCCCAAAAAAAATCCAATTTTCCCAAGCAGACTTAGAAACCCTAAGCATACATCTTTCCCCAGTAACACATTCCCAAATGAAATCTCAAAACCTCAAGTTATTAACTTTTTACCCAAGTGGAATTTCCAGACTTAGATTTTTAGCCCTTCTCAAAACACATAATCCTCAAACATATGTCTATTCCCTAGTAGAGTCTAAAAAAAGATAAATTTAAAATTCCCCGGGAAAGCTATTCCCCATGCCTCTACTTAAGGTCCTCAAAATTAATCTCCACCCTATAAGGACATAGTCCGTCACAATTAAGTGTGTCATATACCGCTATAACTGTCGAAGATATTCAAGATCAAATACGCAACGAGAAAATCCGAATATCAAGCTTCATCAACAATCAAGCCTCCGCAAAATGCATTTGGTAAAGTTGTGTTTTTAATTCCTAAATAATTCACTTAGGATATTGGGATATTTTCCACAAAATATTTTCTAAGTGTTGAAGCGGAGCTTTAAATGTTTTTCGTCAAAAATATATTTTTTGGAGTTTTTGAAGCGGTGCATTTAACAAGGAAAAGATAAATGTAAAGATATTATTTAATTCATCTCGTTCTAACGACACCGTATATCGTTCAAATGACATCGTGTGTCGTGCGATACTTTAAATGACATCGTGTCTCGCTCGAACGACAGCGTGTCTTGATCAAACGACCCACTTCCTTAAGTTTCCTATTTAAAGGACTTTCAACTCCGTTTTCCACAAGAAGTCTGTACATTATTACATTTTGCAAACATTGCTATATCGGCAGAACCTTTATGGCTTCTTCTTTTAGAGTTTAATCTCTTTTGTCTTCAATTCACAAAAGTCCCAATTGTTCATGTGAATTGTTTGGGAGTTTATGAACAAACTTTACTAGTGTTAAAACCTTTGTGGAGATGATATTTACATTATATGGTTGCGTGTCATTGAGGAGCGCTCGAAAGTGTTTCTTTGCTGAAGATAGGACTGCGGTTCTTGTGGATTGCTTTGCATAGTTCATTGTTGACGACGCTGATCGACGCCTGTGGGTATTCGTGTTTCAAATAACTGTATTTCAGTGTCATCCGTGTAAGTTGTGATTTACAAATTATAGTGAAATAAAAAGGTTTTGCCCTGAGGGGATTTTTCCTGAACTTTGTGTCGCGTAATTTATATATCTTGGTTTGACACATGCACGCACTTAGATATTTGATTTTGAGGGCAGAATTTATTTGATTCATAAATTGACACTAATTAAATAAGTTTGTTATTGAAATTTACGCATCTATTCGAATCTTTATCACACATACGAGGCATTTACAAATTGGTATTAGAGCAGGTTGCGCTAATTTATCGCGTATTCCTGTTTTTCCTTAAAATTGAGTGGTATTGAATTTTTTTTGAAAAATCATATTTTGAAAAATTGTCGTAATGTTTCCAAGTGAAAATTTTATAATCAGTTGTCAATTTTTTACGGGTCTAATTATGCTTACTGGAAGGCCCGTATGAGATCACATTTGAAAGAAATCGATGAAATGGTTTGGTTAATTTGTGAAAGATGCTGGATTCCTCTCACTGTCACCGCGGCCAATGTCACGAATTTAAAACCTGTGTCAGACAGGATTGAGGATGAGCTTAGGTGGAGAACTTTTAATTCATGCAGGCTTAGTGCAATTTCAGGACACGTCACTCCTGACGAGTTCCGATGTATTGTGACGTGAACCACGTCTAAAGAAGCGTGGAATATTTTGCAACTCACCCACGAAGGCACTAACGCGGTCAAAAGTCAAAAATTCAAAATTTGACCACTCAACTTGAGACGATCACTATGTTAGAGACTAAATGTTTTGACGCATTTTATGCACGTTTGTCTTACATTGTCAACACTAGATTTAATCTTTGTAAGCCTATACCTGAGGCACGAGTGGTTAAAAAGATTTTAAGATCGATGCCTAAACGATTTATTCCAAAAGTGTTCGTTTTAAATACCTTAGGAAATTTGAATCGTCTAAAATTAGAAGAATTGGCAAGAGACCTCCAGACGTACAAAATTGACATGTTCTCCGACACTGTCAAACCTAAGGATAAGGGAATAACACTTAAATCCCAAATTAGGAAGGGTAAGAAAGTGTTCACGAGTGATAGGAAAAAAGAAAACGAGTTTTTGTGAGTCCGAGTCTGAGGATGAGTCAGATTTTGACATGGACCTACTTGCGAAGAATTTCAAAAAAAATCTCCAGTTTTCGAAACAAAATTCTTCCAATAAAAAGTTTTCGAAGAAAAATAAAAGGAAAGACAAGGTCAAAGAAAGCGGTGAGAAAGAAAAATAGGGTGAAGAAATGTTTTGAAAATTTGAAATGTTTTGAGTGTGAGGGGAGAGGGAACAAGTCGTTTGAGTGTCCCACTAGACTTAAAAGAAAGGGCAAGAAAGTTTCTATGCCAGCCACCCTGAGTGATAGTGCGGAAGATGTGAAAGATTCTGAGGATGAGTCTTCACAGGAAAGTTTATTGTCTTTTTAGCTAGTTACGAGCGCACAACCACTTTGTCCCATGACGATGAGGACACTTGTGCACATAAGACCCCCGGGGAGGTTTTGAGTGTTTGTAGCGCTGAGAGTGAGTGTGAAAGTGGAGATGAATGTGAGCTCCAGATTGCTTTTAGAGAATTGTACGCCGAGACCTTAAGGACTACGAAATTGAATAAGGAGTTAGGTCTTAAGGTGAGAGATTTGGAGAGAAAGTTAGAGAGTTTAAGAGGTTTTGAGGCTACGACGAGTCAACTTAAGAAGGTGAAGATTCGTTTGAGTGAACAATTGATCTTCGTGAATAGGGAAAAGAGTGAATTCATAGCTCGCATGTCATAATTAGAGAAAGATCTTAAGCACGCCCTGGAGGATAAAGTCACTTTAGAGAACGCATCTAAGAAGGTTGGAAAGATGATTCTTAATCCCATTTTGGGTAGTGGTGAGAGTTTAGGAATAAGTCATGATGGTGCGTTTACTTCACATATTGCACCCGAGTTGGTTCCTACTTTAGTGTTATATACACATGACTCCCCACTCGACCCACCTAGGCGTCCCGTACCTGCTTGGACAGTGCGTAGGATACAATTTGAGAGAGGTGTACCTAGGCCAGTTTGCATTTGCACACACTGTAAGAGAATAGGACACCTGAGAGAGTTTTATTTTAAATTGGTTTACGTGCCACGTTATGCTGCTACACATGTTCACACGCACACACCCACACCTGACGCTCCTGATGATTACATGAGAGAGTTTACACGTATTGGGGAGTTGGAAAAGTTTTTGTTCAATCTTCACATGACTTGATAGAGTTGTTCCAAAATATGCCACCGTCTTTGGAAAACTCCACCACACCTACTGGATGAGGTCTAGACATGTTTGCTAGCATAGGTTGATTTACATGACGACATTTTTTGGCCTATTTCTAGTATCCATCATCTTGTATTTTACATTATTTTCCTAATTTTGCTACTATTTTAGCATGTCTTTGAAAGTCATGAAAAAGCATTACATAGTTTTGGATGTTATCGGTGTGGAAATTATTTATACTTTGACTTGTTGGTATGATTAAGATGATGTCATATAAATTCAAAAAATTTACATCTAATGACTATTTTAATGTTCATTCGTGAGGAGTGCACTTATGTGTCGTGCACACAGTCATGATTGAGTCGATTTCCTATCGAAATTGTTTCACACCCATCCATTCCATTCCCATGATTTAGTTGTCTTAATGTTATTCATGGTGTGATTTTTGTAGAGTCATTTTTTCATTTTTGTATGAAAAATCTGAAAAAAACAAAAAAAAATAGTTTGTTTGCCTTGTTTACCATAACACTCCGATTTGATTTATGTGATTTATTATTTTCCTTGTCTATTTTGGACAAACAAAAATGTGGAGAACGAATTATGACTTTATGGGGGAGTTTAAGTATGGTGGAGAATTGATTATGCTTTCATGTTTATGCTTATATCATTTCAAACTCGATACGTCACGAGGTATTTGCTTTGTCTCATGTGTGTAGGTACAGTTGAAGATCACTATGTTGCACACCCTGATGAGAAAAGCTTGAAGATTTGACTGTTGAAGCAAAGTTTAAGACTTGACATTTTATCTTTCCACTTTTGAGTTTATGAGAGGGTAGATTTGTATAAGTCATTTTTTTAGATTGATAATTCGGATAATTTTATTTTGTACCGGCATAGACATAGGAGGAGGTTTATAAGGAGATAGTCTGTCACAATTAAGTATGTCGTATACCGCTACAACCGTCAAAGTTGTTCAACATCAAATACACAACGAGACGGTCCAAATATCGAGCTTAATCAACAATCAAGCCTCCGCGAAATGAATTTAGTAAAGTTGTGTTTTTAATTCCTTACTAATTCACTTAGGATATTGAGATATTTTTCACAAAATATTTTCTAAGTGGAGCGAAGCTTTAAATGTTTTTCGTCAAAAATATATTTTTCGGAGTTTTTGAGGCGGTGCATTTAAAAAGAAAAAGATAATTGTAAAAATATTATTTTATTCATCTCGTTCGAACGACACCGTATATCTTTCAAACGACATCGTGTGTCGCGCGATACTTCAAACGACATCTTGTCTCACTCGAACGACATCGTGTCTAACTCGAACGACCCAACGCCTTAAGTTTCCTATTTAAAGGACTTTTCAGCTCCATTTTCCACAAAAAGGCTATACGTTTTTACATTCTGCAAATAGTGCTATATCGACAGAACCTTTATGGCTTCTTCTTTCAGAGTTTACTTGCTTTTTTTTCAATTCACGAAAGTCCCAATCGTTCATGTGAATTGTTTTGACAAACTGCTTGTTGAACAATGATATAATGGTGATACTAGAGGACTTGGATATGAGGGTCCTCTTTAAAAAGTTGATCCAAGTAGACCATTCTTCTTTGTAAAACCCCAAGAAGAAATGGATCTTCCGTTGGATAGTAAGTTGTCTGAAAAGGCTATAGGAAAACAAGTTTTAATTGAAAGTGATTATAAAAGTGACATTGAAAATTTAATCGAGAGCTTTGTAGGACCTTCTACGTCAAAATATTTCCCCCTGCCAAGAGACTCTATAGACCTCCAAAGCCATTTATTCGTAATGAATCTGTTAAGCCTGTAGAGGGAAAATACTACCATTCAGACCTACGTACTTCTAGTAAATTCTTTACTAGGTGTGATGTTTTTTATCACCAAAACTGGGAAAGCCTTAGTAATCGCAAGAAAGGTACTCATTTTAAAAGTCATAATCGAAATGTGAAGTGATTTACAAATTTTCGTAGGCAGCGCATTAATAGTAATTGGAATAATTTCTTCAATAAGTCTAGGCCTCGTGTTAACAAGAAAATATTTTCGAAAGATAAATTTTATCCTAAATTCCTAAAGTCACAAAAACCTTTGAAAACTTTGCCTACTTGGATTAGGACTTGTGACTTGAGACCTCAAATGGATTTTTTAAAGTCGAAAAAATGCCCAACTAATGTATGTGACGCTTACGAGAGTGAGAAAACTATTAAGTCTCCTCACAACAAGGTTAAGGACTTGAACACCGTCAAAACCTTAGATTTATTCAATGATGGGGGGGTGAGTTTAATCAAAATGGAGTTACCAAGTATTGTGACACTAATGGATATTCTTACCAGTTTAACGCTCCAAAAACTCCTAAACAGATTAGGGTAGTTCCTTTTATTACTTGTGATTTTAAGCTTGTTGATATGCTTTCTATGCCTTATGATAACTCTTGTTTAGAAATAGCTTCAACATTTGATTGGAGAGATTGTACTTGAATATTAACTTGTGATTATTCTGTATTTTGATTACTAGATCTCCGAGATTTTATGATAAAGATATCTACTAATAACCGGTATCTCTTAAAGCCATGATTAATGTAGGAGACGTTTATTTTGCAATTTATAAACACTTACTATTTTTTTTACCATTGTCTAATTTGGCCAAAATGGGGGAGAGTTGAGTGCATATTCTTGTCTTGTGTTGTTGATATTCTTCATACATATTATGTTTTGTTATTTCCTGCACATTTAATTCTATTATTTTAATATTTTAGTAGAGCAAGTGCTACTAACTTGATTTCTCGGCATAATGTGTATTTATGTTTTGCAGGTATTCTCGTCAGTCATCATGAGTTAAGTCTTTTCCTTTCTAGGATGGGTGGGTAGTTAGATACACTTTTGTATAGGACATATTAGGAATTATTTTACCTAAGTATATCATACTATGTACTCAAGGGTTTTGTCAAAATTAGTCCAATGGGGGAGTTTGAAGGTACCTATATAGAGCACAGCTAGGGTTTGCTTTTCGTGCTTTAGCTATATAGACCTTCATCTAGTTGGAATTTAATTTTGACAAAATATTTTTTTAATTAGGATTGTGTCTCGCCTATCTACGCCAATCTTTCTATTGCCTTCTACATCAAATGAGCTCTCGACTCGGTCCGTCATCTCATAAAGAGGGAATTTCTATACTCTCTATGGCCCATAGGAATTTAATATTCACGTAGGACGCGACATGACATTACATTCGCATTTCGTTTATCATATCTTATGATAATGTTAGGCTCAGTCAAAATATTTTTTAAAGAGGTTAAAAATTATTTTGAAATTTTTATGAGATTAAATATTTTTGGAAAAATAATTTTTTAATTTAAATTTTAAAAGTTGTAATATTTTTGTCATGCTATATGATATGTAAATAATAGTGTGGTTGTTAAAAGTTTTTTTTATAAATAATTTTTTTAGAATTAAAACTTTGGTGGTTCTAATGTTGATTTACAAATTCGTGTATGTGGCATATATTGTTGCTATATATATTCGTATGCATGTTTTATGACGTTTTAACTCTTTAGCTTTGTTTCCATTGAAAATGGATTTGTCGCCTAGCAGGTCATTATATAGGCTATTGTCATGCCATTTCATGTAGATTGTCCCACTAGACCGTTCATTAAAGCTTATAAGCTTTATACCTGTTGTCGATTGGACCCTTGCACTAGTTGTTGGTCGAATTGACCCATAGCATGCCCAACCTTTAGATGTTACATAACAACTGTTAACTATTAGCATGTAGGCTTATCTCCTAAGAATGTCACGTTTTTTCTCTGTCTTCTATGAACACTGTTAGCCCACAGTTTTATTTTAAAAACCAAAAATGGTTTTCAATTTTTTATGTTCGACGTCGCCGTGGCCCTATGTTCCATAACAGCTGTATTATCTGCTGCAGACTGGATTGTTCTCTTAACTATTGCGTGTGATTTAAATAATATGTGTTTTGTTGCTTTCAAAAATTGAATAGATCTTACGAGATATGGGTCTGAGTTATTCTACCAGTTTAAATGATGTGACCCATCACTGGTCATATCATATTTCCAAGGCTGCCTTATTCATTTCTTAAAATTTGCAACGATAATTTTTTTAAGTGGATTACAGTTGGATTTGTTCGTTATTTCAAACGATCACGTTTTTTAAAACCGAAAATTACATTTTATTATTTGTCTGTTACAACTGTTAGGACGCGTGTTTAATTTTTAGACTGTGTGTTTGTGTTTCTTTACTGATCACACGATCACAAATTATCTACAGATAGTATCTGTTTATTTGTAATCCTTGTGACTCTAGTTTACACCGATCATCACACACTTGTGCACTCGATAAATAGAACCCTTTGGGTCTCATTTTTAAGGGTCCGAGATAATTAATTGTGTGGCCACTCTGTCAAAATTTGTAGTGAGAGAGAGAGAGAGAGAGAGAGAGGGAGAGAGAGAGAGAGAGAGAGAGAATAAACCAGAATAATTTTTTGTCATCTTCAAGTGTTGATTTCTGTTCAAAACTCAAATGAAGATTGGGCATCTCTCATTCTAAATCTGCACTTACGCTTTTTCAAGAGTACATAATGTATGTAAGTGATTTCTCTCATCTTTGTGTATTTTATTTAGATCAGACTTTAGATCGAATTTTTGTACACAACACACACTTGATTCACGAAATTAATTTTTATGTGTGAACATTATGTTTGTGTCTTTGTTGTAAAATCTTGTATGTTTTTAAACATTTTGTTTCAAAACATATTTTTTCAGAAAAAAAATTGTTAATATTTATATATATATTATTTGAGGTTTATAAAGTTAAACCTAAGATTTATTGAGAACTAATTTGAGAAGATTTAATATCTGGACTCAATATTATTTGCTTGACTGTTTTGGACGAATCTAAATTTTTTGTAAAAATAGTCTTGATGGGTTATTAAATTAAAACCTGAATTAATCTAATATTAGTTTTCTGCAAAATAAGTTGTGTATATTTGACTTTGTGATTTTATTGAATATATTTGAAGTCATATTATTTCTGTGTATATGATTGCTTGGTCTTTGAAGTGATTTCAGGATTTTTCATGTGCATACCACTTAGAAATCACTCACTACACAACACTTATTCACTTAGACACTTATTGATGTGTATATATTACATAAACTCTGATTGTTCTAATTTTTGAAGAAAAGATAAATGTAAAGTTTGCGAACATTGTGTTAAATCAAGAAAGGTTGATTTAAACAAGAGAACATAACATAAGAGTTGTTGCTGATATCTCTAGGAGATAAGAAAATTATTGCATTGCATTCGGTTGTACCATTAAGTGTGTGTGTGCATGTGTGTCATCTAGGATTGCACACAACACACAAATATTTCACTAAGAACTATGGCACAATAGGCACTGAGCTAACATGCGCTAAGAAAGCTAGAGGGGAGGCTAAGACGTGAAGAAAGCAAAGTGAACAAGAGCTGCATTGTGAAGATAATTGCGGAAGAGCAACCAGAGCAGAGAGAAGCTTGGTCGAGATAGGTAATAGCTTGTTCTGATTTATCTTGCTTTGAGTCTTGTTGCATGTTTGTATAATCATTCCTAGTTCGTTTGGTTTTAGTGGAAGAATACTAGGTTGACTCTTAGAAGAGTCCGTCATTTTTCCCGGGGAAGGGTTTTTGCGACGTTAAATAAATACCATGTGCTTTACATTTTTCGCATATCACCTCACACGAAAAAGTAGGTTTAAATAAATAAAAACCCGGCTAAAAACTGAATTGTTTATTATTTTGTAAATCACCTAGATCTGAATTGTTTATTATTTTGCAAATTAAATGTGCTTTCGTAAAATTAACAATTCAAGAAAAGTTTGAATTGGTCCCTCCTAGAATAACCGGTAAAACTCGTAGGTAAATTGTGTTTAATCGACAATCGTTTACTTCTGTACATAGTCTTTTTGCGCATCGTTGGGTGCTTTCACGATTCATCTCTTTTTTTTACAAACAATACTGGGGCACCCCATGACGACGTACTACGACGTATAAAACCCTACCCCAACAGCTGCTCAATCTGATATTGTAGCTACCTCATCTCCATAGGAGCCATACGATACGGTGCACGAGCTATTGGCCGGGTGCCCGGTGCCAAATTAATGACGAACTCAATCTTTCTACTAGGGGCAGTCCCGGACTCTCATGAAACACATCCGCAAACTCACATACGATCAGGATCGAGTCAAGTGAAATCACCACCCCCTGAGATGTCTCCTCCTATATATAGTACAAATGAGTGGACGATCCTCCCTCAGGACGAGGCATCGCCACTAAAAACATCTACTATTAGGGAATGGTAAAAACTATGCTCCTACTATAGCAGTCAATCATGGCCCTATACTTAGCTAACCAATCCATGCCCATGATGGCATCGTATTCTGATATATCTAATACAAGCATATCAGCAAGCAAAACTAATTTCTCGATATCTATACTCACTCCACGACAGATAAAGAAAATCAACATCCCATTACCCAACGACGAATCTACACATGTAATAGTATTGTCTACCGTATCTAATAACCCCATGACCCATGCAAATCTAGTAGCTATGAATGAGTGTGAACCTCCGGTGTCAAATAAAATTCGCCCAGAATGGTCATGGATAAGTAACGTACCCCAACAGCAGGTGGAGGCTATGGAGTTGCAACCTAGTGGACGTGATACCCGCTCCCATACTGTAATTTTCCCTGTTGAGGTGGTGCTGTTGGAAATGGTGGTGCTGCAAGTAATGCTGGTATGGGTGCTGGTACTGGGAGGGCGGCGGGAAATATAGGTCTCTCAGGCTCCTAGCGGCCTACTTGCTGCTGCTGCTCCTTTCCCTTATTAAGGCAATCATGTCGCTTGTAGCCAGTTATGCCACAAATGAAACATTTTCTTGTAAAGTTACCTCCCCTCTGGCCCTGCTAGCCTCGACCTTACTGTTAATTGTTGCCTCTACCCTGGCCCTGATGAAATCGCTACTGACCCGATTGACCCCGCCTAAGTCCACCTTGTCCCTGTCGAAAATCCTCAGAACGGAACCTCTTAGCAACATCCCACTGGTGGGGACCTTACTGACCATGCCTCTGCTAACCCTGAATTGACTGTGCCCCGCCTACACTGCTACCCCCAGTCCTGCCCTGCTGGTTGTACTCTCCTACTCGTTTTCTTCCCTTAACATGGAAGTGGTGGTCTTGACAATGTAATAGAGCAGCATTCAATACCTCAGTGTAGGTCTTCAGAGCGGGATTACCCAATAAGTGATGTCGGATCTTCCACGTAAGGCCATCTATAAATAACTGTGCCCTCTTCTCCTTAGTAGGTACCTCTCCTGGAATGAAGTTAGATAACCTCGTGAATTTTTCCTCATACTCAGCAACGATCTTCCCCACCTGGGTGAAATCTAATAGTTTTCGCCTCATCAATGTCTGGATGGCGGATGGAAAATATATACAATCAAACCGCTCCTAGAACTCCTGTATCGGCATACCGTCTCTCTTCTTCGCGCTAGTAACAGACTCCTACTAGAATCTACCTCTGAACGTCGGTGCACGCGTACATCTTCAAATGCCTATGGATGTCTTTCTTCCATTGGCTAGCAACCACCACGTCTAAACTACCCTGGAACACGGGAGGGTGTGCCTTCCGGAAGGCATCTTTAACTCGCTCCCAAGTAGAAGGGAGAGCCTGCATCTGAGCTGGGGTCACGACCTGGGCTTGGGGTGGTGCCTGTTATACTGTAGCCAATGCTGCAGTAACCGTCTATGCAACTATGGCGACAATCTCTGCGGCATTCATGGTACCCTGGGATGGAGCTGGTTGTGGCTCTGGGTTGGCTTGTGTGGCACGTCGAGGAGGCATCAGAAACGAGAAAGAACTTTCCATCAGTCCACAATTCAATATGTCTTAAAATAGCCGAAGACGTAAATGCGTAATACAGAATATAACATTCGTAATAATACGACTCTATAGCAAAGAACACTACCCTGAAAATCGTAGTAAGCAGCACAGATCATAAAGACACTATAACATGATGCTCTTATACCATATGTGACACCCCGCCTAATTAAATATTGGGTGATTAGTCATTTATTAAATTAAAACAGAATATCCAGTTGATCCATTCTTAGTATCATTGTCGAAAACTCTTTAATATTTACTAACCACCTAGTGTTTTAAAAGCGGGAGTCAGATTTTATCTTTATATTTAATAGGTAATAATCTAAAATAATTAAATAATTGAACATCACATTCACCATTCTAATTAACCAATATCATAAATAATGAAATAATTGAATCAAATAAGATATAACTTGAATAAACCCCCCAGTCTGAAACACCAATACAATAATCAATATCTCAAACTAAATCCATAACTGAAATAAATGAAGTACAATGTCTCTGAAAATAACTATTAATAAAAGATGGGTGACATGCCCGATTGTGATAAATGAAAGGATGATACAGATCTGAAAAAGGATGGAAGCATCTACAAAATAGGTCCTGCAATCATCCATAACAACTGCAGTAGCATCAAATGAGAATGAAGTCCTAAGTTGGGTCTCCCTGTGGCTGGGCACCTAAAATGGTTTTTACAAAATAGATTTGGAAAATAGGTCAAAGCCCGGGTAAAATAGTTTAAAAATATTTACAAGTATTTAAATTTCATAATCAGCAGATATTATATACATTTTAGTTTCACGGCTCTCACTTGAGGTCCTCATCCCTCATCTAGTGTGAGTGCCTAACGTATATTCTTAGCCTTCCCTAGTTATGCTACCCTGTCTAACTAGTTCGAATTAAATATTTTACCACACCATCTAACTATTTGTGCTCACCCGTATTACCAATACAACAACTATTGTAGTTCTACATCTATTAGGCATTTATGAAATTCTCATTTAAGGTTAAGTTCCCACATATTTAGATGAATTTAGATATCACTATCTTTTTCATCTACTACGCGCAGACAATAAAATTAAATCATAAGTATATATATACACACACATACACACACACACACACTAATATAGCACCCCTAGACTGAGCTGCGATACATGCATACTCTGCTATCAAGTCTCGATACATCACCTATAAATAGAGGACTAATGGTCCAGGATCACTCTCGGACCATAAATACAAATCACACATATTGGAGGTGAACATAGTTCTAGGCCTTTGGGGTACGCACCCAAATGACCGGGTACACCCTCGTTCACACAAGTGATGCTCATCCCTAAGTTCTATGTTATGAGGCACAAGTCAAAATCCCCAAAGATGTCTCATCAAGATAAGACTGTCCCCTTTCCGAATATCCCGCAATAGCAAGCGGCAGAGGTATGTCTTACACATAATAAGCCACACATTAGGTATTCACATAACCTATGTATTTACATTCAACCACGATAATCCCACATCCCATGATATATTATGTACATAGTCTACAAACTCTCGCATAGCCTACGTATTATTAACATACCGTTAAACTTCTTATTTGCATAAGCCCGAGTGTTTCCTATCACTTGGAAGGCTACCAATTGTCCCTTACGTCTATTCAATAGCTATTTCATTCATTCACTACTCGTATAGGTCATCGTTCCCACCGAATTTCCGTGACACAATATCATTCTCCGAATTAGGTTTTGATTCCTCAGTTATGATTAATGAATCTTAGCCCTTAAGTTTATCCCATGTGACTAAGTATCAAACCCAATAATGACCTACTAGTATCTTACAATAACTCTCTTTATATTTAAAAATTATCTCAAAGATTAATTCGATTCTTTCCCGCGAGTTTTAAACAAAAAGGGAGAAAATTATCAAAATCTGGGCAGCCGAATCGATTCGGGCTTGACCCAAATCAATTCGCCTACCGAATTGATTCGGCTAAGGACCAGAATCGATTCGCTTCTACAGGTCTCGTCTTCTCCACTTAACTGTTACAGGTTTACACCATTTTCACACATCCAAAACTCCATTAATCAATCCCAAACTCCCAACCAATCACATTAAACGTTATACCAACATATATAAATAATTTTTACCGTCGTAGAATCATCAAATCATCAAAGATTACTCCTAAAATCGAATTAATTCAAAGACTAACTCATAAAAACCCCAGTTCATCTTATTTATTCAAGAACTTCATTTAAATCCAGATTTTTTCACATCACGATTTCATAAATTCATAAATTTCATTCTACACGCATCAAGAGAGTTAACCTATCATGGTTCCTACCCCAAACATGGATTAAACTCTTCCAATTTAAATCAATTATTTACATAATAATGAATTTGTTCATCCTACTCTAATATGGATAAAATACACGCTCAAGTTTAGCAAGATAAAAACTTGCCTATAGGTGCAGGTCTGAATCTCTGCGAATTGATGGTGTTGTTGTGTTCCTCTTCCCCCATTCTACATTCTAGTGTGTTGGTGGTGCTAAGGTGCAACAATGGTGGTTCTAGCCTTGGGGAGTATCTCTCCTTCCTCCTCTAATGGCCTATGTGAGTTTTGAAGATTATAAACCTAATGGCCTTAACCTAACATTAATATACACTTAGCAAATTTCGCAGGTTTAATTCCCTCAAAATTTCAAAAGACTAAAATACCCCTCTAAGGTGCCGATTTGGCCTAAAAAAACTCCAGATTCCAAACTAAATCCCCGGGTACACTTTTCTGACTATCTCGAGCCTTCCAGATGCATTGGCGTACTTGAAATGGCCATGTGGAATATGAAAAGTAAACTTATATTTTATTTTCCAAATTAAGTCCCGACACGACTTACACATGTGTGCCGACTAAATTTACCGTAACTGTCGTATTTTTCATCCGTGATAATTATAATATTTCCTTATCATTATTATTACTCATTCACTAAGTAATATTCAATATAAATAAATATTAACCCTTATCTTGCTAATTAATATTTATTTTACCAGATTAATTTCCAAATAAAATTTAACTAATCCCAAATTAATTCCCAAAATAAAAATCAATAAAAATCACGGGTGGTACATAGGATTCCCTTGCTGACGAACAAAAGTGATAGGACGCCCCCGATTACAAGATTCATCAGGCTTGTCCTCACCTACATGGGCTGTCGAAACACTCATTGCCACCTCAAATGAGTCAACTTGAGAACCCTTTCGATCGTCACGAAGGCCCAGCCGTTTAGAAGGGCTGTAACCCTCAGAAGATAAGATGGACATATTGTCACTGCTAATTGAAATGACAACTCTAGTCTCGAATGGAATAGGGTAAGTAAGAAGTAAGGTAGGCTGCTCTACGGCTAAAAGGATTGGTGTTAGTGTAACTTGAGACCTACGTTAAGACTCGACCTCGACTTTGACCCTCTTACGTTGAGACTAAGCCTCGACCCTCCTAATCTCTCATCTTATACGTTGACGAAAGTAAGGAAACTTTGCACCTAACTCGTGCAACCTACGGTACGTGAAAAACTTCAAAATAATCTAACGGGGAAACTATAAAGGATCAAAATGAGCATTTGAATGGTTTGTTTTGAAAAAACTTATGAACACCACAAGAACACAAAGAACACTTTCGGTGAGGACGCTAGAAAGTAGAAACAACCGCCCTAAACTCCAACAAACAGACTCACTCAACCCTAGAAAACCTCTTAACTTCCTACCCACCTAAAATTCGTCGCGAATTATGGGAGAAACCACCACAATTTGGTGGTCGGATCAGACAGAGAGCTCGCCAAAAAATTGAAAACTACAAAAATGAGAATTAAACTGCAAGAAATTAAGAAAAGGAGTGAGGGGAGTACCTGAAAATCCCTAGAAGATTGTAGAGGCGAAAGAATAATGGAAAAACGGGGGCTAGAACATAAGAATGAAGGAATTTGTAGAGAGAGAAAGAGGAAGAAAGTTTAGGCTCAAAAAGTTTTTACAGAAATGATGGAAACGAAGGAGAAGAAAGGGTTTCACCGCCCAAAGCGTGCGCACACAATTCCCCAAAACCCACTATTAGGGCCTGACTTACGAAGTGCGTTTGGCTAAGTGCATGCCCTAGGGTATCACGCTAAGCCGTTTAACAAATGACACGTATCTCACTTCATGAGAGATAAGTGACATCTCAGTCAAAACCCACGTGACCGTTGTACCCCCCCACTAACCTTGAGATAACTGAAGACGCAAGGGTCAGGACGAGATGAGATAGCAGAAGTACTTACATGTCGCGCCCCAACTTAATTAAGTTAAACTAGTCCTTTTTAATTAGAGATAAATTTGCATTAAACAATAAACAGTCCTTTAATTTAAATCTCTAAGGGAAAATAGCATAATTTTTTTTTTGGCATGTGTAGATGAAAACATAACTACCTTTACATGTAACTTATAAGTACTACACAACTTTATATAACCAATATCCTTAGTTTAATATTTACACAAAAATATGCTTGATATTCAAACCATACTATCTATCCGTCACTCCCCCGGTATAAGGTCCTAACTTGGCAGTGAACTCTAAATGATAAACATACCTGAAACAAAATATTATAGGAGTGTAAGCTATAAAGGCTTAGTGAATGACCATATACCACACATATAACCAATTTGAATAACCATTTTTATTTTGTTCTAATTCTATAATCCAATAGGAATTGTGAAACTCTCGCAAGCCTGGACCCGCCAAAATCCAATTAACCCACCACAGTTATTGGGGACCACCACATCCCTTTATTAGGCCCGAGTACACAAACCTTTGAGTTGGATTAATAGGACCGCCACATCCCGTAGGACCCACCACTCCTTAACATTAGACAAAGGACTCACCAGTCCATATCATTATATAACATCGCTTAACATTTTTAATCATATGCATATGTTTCCAAAATACAACATCACTCCCATAAGCATTTTAACACATGTATTCAACTACACATTTCCATATGACATTATAAGCATTTATATTTCATAAGGAAGGTCACTCACCTTGTATTTGGTGCTAAGATTAATACCAACTACTTCCTTGGTATGTTAGTATTAGCTGCTTCCCCGCCTAACAAGTCAATGTCATTAGTATTTGAATACACTGATTAACATCAAACCCAGTAATACATCACATCATTTGGTCAATCGGAAATAACTAAGTAGGAAATAAATATCATATTTCACATTTATATAACACCCAAGTGATTAGGGTTCTAACACAATTTACGAAATTAAATTACGAATTCGCTAGACAAAGTTATGCCCATTTTATTACAACATTTTCCAAATCGTTTCTCAAGAAAAACAACAACAAAACTTCAACTTCCTGGAATTCTCATAATTTTTATACAATATAACTTTCCATGACATTCCACCCAATATAAATAACACAATGAATAATACAAAATTAATGTTTCATAATTTTTAGGGCTCATTTTCTATGTCGAGCAAAACGTCAAACACCTGGTATGCATTCTTGCTCCTTTAGGGCAGATTTTAAACCAAAATTTCAAACTATCACCAAAGGTTCATTCCTTGGTATTTTTACACAATTTAAGGATATTTTATGCATGTATGAGTATATTTTACTCTCCAACTTGTATAACTTAATTCCAATAAGTATTCCATGATTTAGGCCATTTTTAGCATAACTAGGTCAAAATAGAACATTAGGGCATAACTTAACATTTTTAAGCATACATAGCCTCGACATTGGGTATAATTCATGGAAACATATAATAAACATGTTTTAGCATAAATATACATCATAAGCATGAATTTTCTAAATCAAAATGCTTTACAAAAAATGATGTAAATTTAGGACTTTAAAGTATGCATTTACGATCCTAGCTCCAGTTCTAACTTATGTTCTTAACCCATACTTATTTTAATAAACTTAGGCAATATGGGTATCATTAAATTATTTATCCAAATCAAAAATAAAAATATGCCAAGTGTAGAACTCATCCATGTGACCAACTTTAATAAAGAAGAAATTACCTTACGAGGATTCCTCGATTTATAGAAATTTTTCGAAGATTCCTTCCTTAACTTTCTTCTCTTTCTCTCTCTTTAGGCAAAACTTGATATTTATTGTGAGGAAGAAGACATACCTATAATTTATAATTAGAAATACGTTGTATATTGTTCCAATAGCAATAGGGGTAGTAGTAACACGTGATTGGTTGGATGAAAGGTCGAATTAGACAATTCCATTAATGACACATTTGTCCCACCTTGGTAAAATCACCATTACTCACTATCACGGGCTCCGATTTACTCCCTCTTTGTGTATACGCGTAGATAACTTATACATATACAACTTTCATCTATTGTGTTTTTTCAAAATTGTAAAATTAATACGCCTAATTTGGGCTCGAACAGGAAAATAACAATTTACCAAAAATCTCAACACTTTCACATTTGGCGACCAAACATTGCCAATTTCGTATCAACACCCTAATTTACTTTTATAAACATAATCATGCATTAAAAACATAATTTATGATGCATTTAACCACATAACTAATCATATGCTCTAAGCATGGTATCCCCGATCATAAGCTTGATTAGCGTATAATATAAACCACATATATCTCACATGAGCATGCATCCCCTAAACATGATAATTAACATGTTTAACACACATAACCAATTTATACTTATAACTCATAACTTATACTTAATCATGTAATTAACCTTATTAATCATGTTTTAGGGCCTTACAATTTTGCCCCTCTTATAAAAATTTCGTCCTCGAAATTTAACGCATAAGAAACTTACCAAACAAACGAGGATATTGCTTCTTCGTGTTATCCTCCCCTTCCCAGGTGGCATACTCCACATTCTGACTTATCCACATCACCTTAACTAGTGAAATGGTTTTACTACGTAACACTTGCTCCTTTCGATTTACAATAGCAATTGGTTCCTCCACGTAGGTTAAGTCATCTTATTCAATTGACGATAATCGATGCACAGTCTCATGGTTCCATCTTTTTTCTTCACAAACAATATTGGGGCTCCCCGCGGTGATACACTAGGCCTTATAAAACCACGATCTAACAAATCTTGCAACTGTATTTTTAGCTCTTTTAATTCTGCAGGTGTCATACGATATGGTGCAATAGATATCGGTGTGGTGCCTGGTACCAGCTCAATCGCAAATTCTACCTCACGGTCTGGTGCTAACCCTGGGAGTTCTTCTGGGAAGACATCTGCAAACTCATTAAATACTGGTATATCTGATAGTTTTCCAACCTCTTGTCGTGTGTCCACCACATGGGCAAGATAACCCTGACACCATTTCCTTAACAATTCATAAATTTTGTAGCAGAGATCAAACATATTGGAGTGACATTTCATTCCCCAATAAATTTAAATTCAGGTCCACCCGGTAACCGAAACACTACCTCCTTTTTAAAGAAATCTAAACATACATGATATGAGGCTAACCAATCCATACCCAGTATCACATCAAAGTTACGCATATCGAGAGGTAACAAGTCAACTAGTAATTCTTTTTCACTCACTCGCACCACACACTCCCTATATACCCTCTCGATAAAAACCAACCCCCCACTGGACTAACAATACCTAAACCAAAATCTAATGATGATAATGGTTTATTAAGATGCAATAGATAAAGCAAAGACACAAAAGAATGTGTAGAACCAGTATCTATCAACACATAAGCATCTTTATCACCAATAGGAAGTGTACCTGTCACTACGTTAGGCATAGCTTGTGCATCTTGTTGCGTCAGTGCAAACACTCTGCCTTGGCCTTGACTTTGTGATATACCTCATCTACCTCCCCTGGGTACATTCTGTGTAGAACTCCTACCTCCTAATACCACACTCCCAACTGATGTTGTAGCTCCCATCATTGAACAATTCTTGTGTTAGTGCCCTGGTTGATGACAATGGAAACATAAAGGTGTCATCTCAACTATTGTACACTCCCGAGATATGTGCCCTTGACCACCACATCTATAACAAAATATGGCCCTTGGTACCAACACAAATGCATTTTCTGATCGATTCATCCCAAATCTTCGACCTCGAGCTTGAAATCTTCTACGTGCACTTCTATTATTTTTAAATTATTGGCCCTTAGGTACTCCTCGTGCTACACTCTGAGTTGAGGTTCCCATCCCCCATCCATATGATCTTATACCATCATGTCTAGCTTTCTTCGAGTGTTCAGCTTGCATTTCTTTCATTGACTTTTCTGACACCATGGCCCTATCCACCAAGTCCACATAATCTGTGATCTTCATATTAGCAACCATGCTTTTTATATCCACACTCAACCCGATTTGAAACCGATCACATTTACTTTCTTTCGTCCTCACCAAGTCAGGTGAAAATCTGGATAAGGATATAAATAAAGCTTCATACTAGGCCACTGTTCGGTTCCCCTGTTTCAACGTGATAAATTCTTCCTCTTTCTCTTTCCTATAAAGCCTTGGGAAATATTTTTCAAATAACACCTTCACGGACCTCTCCCATATAATTTGTGGAGGATTTATTGGCACCACTCCCCATTGTAGTAAATAACCTTTATGTTGCATACTACCATAACGTTGCATCATCCTCTAACCCAAAGGTTGCTAACAAAACCTTTTGTTCATCTCGCACTTCCATCAACTTGAATATTGTTTCCATCTTTCTAATCCACCCCTCTGCCACTAACGGATCAGTAGTCCCAGTAAATGCTGGCGGATTTAACTTCATGAACTTCTTATGCAATTTATCCCTATCCCCACCATCTTCTCCACCTCTTGCTTGTTCCATTAATTACGACACGGTATGTAATATTCTTCCCACGTCATCAATAGGTTGTTGTTGCACCTCTGGCTCCTCCACTTCAATATGTCTACGTCCATGCTGACTACTAGAAACATAATATGCCTCACCCTTTGTTCTATCATGCGGCTCGTGTGGATCCATCACTCACTGCAATATAATTAACTTAAACAAAATATAATAACAACAGTTTAATATTAACACTGTTAGTCAAAATCCAGACGCATAGCAAACTCACTTTCTAGTGTCCACTGCCGATCTAGACCCTCGCACCCTGTCCAGAACCTAATAACCACACTCTGATACCAAGTTGTCGCGTCCCGACTTAATTAAGTTAAACTCGTCCTTTTTAATTAGAGATAAATTGCCTTAAACAGTAAACAGTGCTTTAATTTACATCTCTAAGGGAAAATAGCATAATTTTTTTTTTGGGGCATGTGTAGATGAAAACATAACTACCTTTACATGTAACTTATAAGTGCTACACAAATTTATATAACCAAGATCCTTAGTTTAATATTTACACAAAAAGATTTTTGATATTCAAACCATACTATATATCCGTCACTCCCCCGGTATAAGGTCCTAACTTGGCAGTGTACTCCAAATCTGGGGGGCGACACTACGCACCCCCAGGACTATAAAATGCATATATTGCATCATTTTCCAAGGATTTTTAAAAAACATAACCCTATTGTGATACTTAATTTGTAAAGAGAGAAAGAGAGCTTGTACTGTCTTTTAATGGCCCTTTTGCCCATCTTTATAGTGAAAATACTCCCAAACTTTACACAATGGACGTAGGATAAGGCCGAACCACTTAAATATGTGTGTTCCTTTATTCTCTCTCATTTATTCTATTATTTTACTTCTGTTATTACATTCACCATTGTTAATAAAAGCTTTCCCAATAGGTCGAATCCTCAAGGATGATTTTTACCATCATCAACCAAGGCCCACAAAACTTTAACAAGTTACCAATTAAATTCTAAAATTCCATTTTAATGTATCTAAACTTTAAATTCACATTATTATTATCCAAAGTTGTTAGTGCGGAAGCCCCCAAATTTTAAATTCTAACAATTAATGTGATGGTTCAAGTTAATTCCAAATTTCTTTTGAAATTATAACAATCACAAACTTCAAAATTTTAATTTCTACCAAATTAAAATTAAACTACTCAAACATATTAATTTTCACTTAAACAAAATTAAATTAACCCAAGTCTTGAAAGTAGCCAGACAAAGATATATTCTAATTTTCAATATAGGCCAAACCAAATTTTATCAAATTAAATTATGTACTTGAATTAATTAAACTTATCCAAATTATACATTAACACCAAATTCAAGTAAGATTCCAAAATAAACCCAATTTTATCTTTTTAACCTAAGCATGCATTCTAGGTGAGTTAAACAAGATAAACTAAGCAATCTCACTACACCGCGATGTACGAGGAAAATCCAAATGGAAAAAACCTCAGACATCCCTTGCCTACAAATCCACTAGATATAGTTTTTTAATTACAAGAAAAAAGACTTATAACCCTCGACTTGACTCCCTTCAAACCCCGACGCTTCTTCTTGAAAATACCTCCGTCTAGTTAATAACCACGACGTCCATTGTAGTCTTGGATCCCACCAATAGAAGCACAACAACCGTCAACCACAAATGGTGCCTTTCACCATGTGAGAAAGCCGCAACAAACACAAGTTCTTATCCTTTGTGGATAAAGAATAAATCCAAACTTCTGTTCTTATTGGTGTAGAGAAAACTCGGTGCCAAACAAACTCTCCAAGCAATATATATATATATATATATATATATATGAAAGCTTGGAATTAAACAAACATGGGTGTATATGTGTTTTGTAGAATTTTAATCCATGAATTTACACACACAAAACTTGAACTTTTGATAGAAAACTTTTTGCTCTCAAAAACTAGAATAAGGTGTGTCAAAAATTACTCTCAAAGGTCTTGTTCCCGCACTTTTTAATCAGGTAAAAAAGGTGGGAAACGAAATGGGCAAGTGGGAAGTTATTAAAAAAAACTGTCAAGTTCATTCGAACAAGTTCCTTTGAACGACATTTCAGAATGCATTGCCCCAAACTCGTTTGAAGTTCGTTCGAAGTCTCGTTCAAACAAATTTTTTAACGAGAATACGGAGAGTATAAGTCAAAGTCGTTGGAAATTCGTTCCATTTCTCGTTCGAACGACAATTCAAACGAAAATTCAGAAAACTTTATTTTTCACTTTTAAGCCCAGAAACTTTTTCAAAAAAAGAATTCTAACGAGATTTTCTTAATATAAAATATCATAAAAAGTATATTATGAAATACACCCAATAATATTTTCCAAGCTCCTATATAAATATAAAAAGCGTTCATACCTTTAGAGACTTAGAATCCTTAAATGTTGATGACGTGAAACAAGGCACAAGAAATCGACATTAATGAAGCTTTAAATACTGGGCCGCTACGTCTTCAACTCTTCAAACACATCACATGCTTGATAGGAATACACGTCTTTATGACTCAAATGGTTTTGTCTGGAATTAAACCAATACTACATATGGATTCAGTTGGAAACTTGTGTCATAACAAATCTTCCCCTTTGGCTATTCCGGGACAAAACCCAACCAAAAACCGTAAGGGCCGTTAAGCTCGTTTAGACACAACATCCCACCTAAAAAAATAAAAATACAAACGCTATGACTTGACCCAAGGATAAACCGCTTTGTCGCTTTAAAGATGTCGCTAGAAGGAATTTATTGCACACTTAAGCACACCATCAAACGCATAGGGAATATAACAATATTAAATGCATTGTAAATAAATACTCCCCCTTAAATAATGTGGCACCCCGACTAATTAAATACCGGGTAGCTACTCCTTTATTAAATTAAATCAAAATGCCAAGTTGGCTCAGTTAATAGCATCACTGTCGAAAACATTTTATTATTACTAACCACCTAGTATTTAAAAAGTAAGTTGTCAAATTTTAATTAAAGTCTGAATAACATGCAGTAAAAGATTTAAAGCAAGAATGATATCACCAATCACCATAACGAATTAATAGAATAACCATCACAGGATATAAATAAATCCGGAGGAAAAACTCCTCACAATAAATCCCACAACTGAAATAAGTAACGAAATACTGAATACTGAATTAATACATGCCAAAGTCTGAAAAACTGAAATGGAAATGTCTCTAATAGAATTTGGGCAACATGCCCTACAACTGAGGAATACTGAACATGGAATCCAAATGATAGAAGCGTCTAAAAGCAAATCCCTATAACTTCCACAAACAGCTACAGCTCGTCATCAGAGTGAGAATGATATGCATGGTGTCTTTGTGGCTGGGCACCTAAATTGGTTTTACAAGAAAATAGATTTGAAAGCAAACGGGTCAGAGCCCGAATGTGGAGATATTTTAAAAACCTGCAAGTGCTTTAAAAACATTTAAAACATTAAATGCAAAGTACATGTTAGGACGTGCACTCACATGAAATTCTCACCTCTCGACTAAATGTGCACTCCTAACGTAAGTACCCATCTAAAATGACACTAATCCCTAGCTAAATGACATCATATCTAGCTAGACTGACATAGGTTCTACTCTTATTACTCGGTTCCCATTAACATTCTAACGTTAACAAAGAATAGGGGCTTTACTTAAACTCAGATTCTCAATATGTAATATATTTCCCAATTGGTTAGCCCGTTTATGTTTTCTCAAAACAATACCATAATTTTATTCACAATATTAACATGAAGTTCCCATCAATTAAGTGTATATTATTCACATCATAAATATACAATACAAGCACCCCGAGACTAGCTGCGGTGCACACATACTCTGCTATCCATCCCAGTACATCACGTACATAAGGATCACATATTCCGAATCTCTCAGGAATAGTTCACAGATAACAACATCACAAATAATGGAGGCGAACACAGTCACATCACATGGGTCACGCACATACCTGCGCTCCCACGATCAGCAGACTTATTAACATCCCAATAAGTCCTTCTCTGACCTATGTTCATCGAGGTAACCAGTCTAAATCCGGGCAACACAAGGATTAGAGGGCCCTAAGCGAACGCAAACCTCCCGTGATAGCAAGTATGGTAGGTATATCATACACACAAACCATATATCAATACTAAGTAAACACGCATCTTAGTAATCACCGTAGTTTAATTGTAGTACTTATCGCATTCTCGTACCAACTTATAATTTATACAATTTATATAATCCCGGTTCATAATCATACACGCCATAATTTATTCTCACGTCGTAGTAGGCACTCACGTCTCGACTCAAAATGTCTATTTGATTCGTTCCACAATTATATAGTTTACTCCTCATTATATCCCAAATGTCCCAAGTATACCAATACATCATCAAAGGAATGTTATCTCTATCATCGAACAAGTTTACGGGACTCCCAAAATCAAAACAGGCCAAAAAGGCCTAAACTGCCAGCTCGTTAGAAGTCTCGTTCGAACGAGACTGTTCGAACGAGATTCAGTTCGTTCGAACGAACTGAGCCTTCTAACGACATCTCGTTCGAACGAAGGTATCGAACGAATTCCCCCTCGTTAGAAGCAACTGGTAAACTCATTAGAAGCTCGTTCGAACGAGCTCGTTCGAACGACCTGGGGAGGCCTTCTAACGAACGACCAGTTTCGTGCCCAGAATTTCTACTTTCGTTTTTCACCAATTTCTACTCCTCAATTCTCCTCTAAAATTCGTCCCAACAACGTTTTAAGGTCTCTAATCAATCCTAAACATATCAAGGTCGCATATTAACGTGTTTTAAGGGAATAATTCATCCTAAACATCACCAAATCACAAGTCTCATCACTTTTCCCCAATTTTTCAAGAACATAAACCCTAAGATTATAAATCATCAATTTCCAGAAATAAATCCGTTTTTATAACACATAAACTTATAATTCTCTTAATTCGATCTTCCAATAACATTTCTACATGCAAACCTATCTCCAAAATTTATTAACATCTCCAGTTTCATGGGTTTTCAATTATCTCCCGATTAATTATGATTATTGAATAGTCTAAGCATGGAAGAAGCATTTACTGCATAAAAACGTAAATTAAACCACTTGCCTTGATTCAATCTCAGATTTTGATGACGATTTGATGAAGCTCTCTCTCTCTCCAAGCTTTTCTCCTCTATCTCTCTCTTTCCAAGCTTTCTTCTCCAATAGCTATGGTGGCTAGGGTTTGTTTTGGGAAGAATTAGAAACCTAAATTCTAATAACCTACGTAGCCTATTGGGTTAACATGGGTTGGTTAGTGGTTTAGTGGGTCAAATCCACATCAGATATAATTTACTAATTTTCGTCACTTTTAATTCTCAAAAATACAAAATTACCAAAATACCCTTTATGTTGCCGGTATGGCCTAAAAATACCCCGGGACCCAAACTAAACCCACCGCTAGTGTTTTCTGACTATCTCGACCCTTCCGGACGCATTGGCTCACTCAAAACGACCATACGGTTAATAGAATTTAAATTCACTTTTATGATTAAAAAATTATATCCTGACGCGACTGTCTCACGCGTCCCAATAAAATGTCCAAATTACCGTATATCAATCTCAAGACAAATTTCATAATTCAACATTCATATATCATCATATATACTCAATATAGTCAAATACCAACTCACATCTCGCTAGTATTTTATCCGGATTAATTCCCAATTAATTCTCATTTAATTAATTAATCCCAAAAATAAATATCGCCAAAAATACGGGGTATTACATACTTCCCCCCTAATAATAGAATTTCGTCCCGAAATTCAGAACTAGAAAGTACCTGATAAAAATAACTCTGGATAACGTTCGCGCATCTCATCCTCGCGTTCCCATGTGGACTCCTCGACATTGTGATGTCGCCACTGAATACGCACTAGCGGAACTATCTTTGACCGCAGCTTCCTCTCACTTCGGTCCAAAATAGCAATCGGCCCCTCCTCGTAGGAGCTATCAGGCTGTAGATCAATCTCCTCCAAAGCGATGTGAGAATGAGCCAAATCGTCCCTGAGATATTTCCTTAGCGAGGAAATATGAAACACATCGTGAATCCGGTGTAAATGCTCCGGTAACCCGAGTCTATACGCAACTGGTCCAATCCGCTCAATGATAGGAAACGGCCCCACATACCTCGGTGCCAACTTCCCCTTCTTCCCGAAACGCATAATCCCCTTCATAGGAGATACTCTGAGCAAAACCTGGTCCCCCGCTTGGAACTCCCTGAAAGATCTCTTCGCATCAGCATAACTCTTCTGCCGGTCTTGAGCTACCCGAATGCGACTCCGGATCAACTCAATCCTTGTCGAAGTATCCTGAATCACTTTCGGCCCAAGTAGTTTGTTGTCCCCCACCTCTAACCAACATGCTGGGGAACGACAAGGCCTACCGCACAACGCCTCAAACGGAGCCATGCCAATAGTGAACTGGTAGGAGTTATTATAAGCAAACTCTACCAGTGGAAGGTATTGCTCCCATCCACCTCCAAAGTCAATAATGCACATGCGTAGCATGTCCTCCAACATCTGATTTGTGCGCTCGGTCTGCCCATCGGTCTGCGGATGATAAGCCGTACTCAACAGCAATTCCTTGCCCATGGCCTCCTGAAAACTCTCCCAAAACCGCGAAACAAATATCTTGTCTCTGTCAGACACGATATTTAGGGGCACACCATGAAGTCTCACAATCTCTGAAATGAAGAGCTGGGCATACTGTCCCGTAGTGTAGTCAGTCCTTACGGGTAAAAAGTGAGCGACTTTGGACAACCTGTCCACAATTACCCAAACGGAGTCGTGACCCCTCTGCGATGTAGGCACCCCGTGATAAAGTCCATGGATATGCTCTCCCACATCCACCTCGGAACCTCCAACGGCTGTAGAAGTCCTGTCGGTCTCTGATGATCCATTTTTACTAGCTGACAAGTGGTGCATTTCGAAACAAACACAACGATATCTCTCTTCATACCGCTCCACCAATACTGGCATCTCATGTCTTGGTACATTTTGTCCCCTCTGGGATGTACCGCGAACCGTGAGCCGTGCGACTTTGCCATCACCTCGTGTCGCAATTCCTCCCCTTCCGGAACCACCAATCTCCCATTGAAGCGTAATCCCCCGTCCGAGCTGACGGTATAGGACTCGGCTCCCTCTGCTAGTAATCGAACTATCTGCTCCTGACAGAACGAGTCATTAGCATGTGCCCGTACTACCTTCGTGACAATCTGCGGTGTAACGGTCATCACAGACATGAAAGATCGGGCCACTGCATCCTGGTGTCCCAACTCCTTCCACTTTGCCTTCCACACCCCTGCCACCTCATCTGCTGGCCTACGGCTCAACGCGTCTGCTACCACGTTAGCCTTACCCGGGTGATACTGGATATTGAACTGGTAGTCTTTCACAAACTCAAGCCACCTACGCTGCCGCATATTCAACTCTTTCTGCGTGAACAGGTACTGTAGGGACTTGTGGTCCGTGAACAGTTGGAACTTCTCCCCCAAAAGATAGTGCCTCCAAATCCGTAGGGCAAATACCACTGCCGCCAACTCCAAATCATGCGTGGGGTAATTCTTCTCATGAGGCTTAAGCTTACGGGAAGCATAAGCTATGGCCTGTCTCTCCTGCTGCAATACACCTCCAAATCCTTGCAAAGACGCATCGGTGTAAATCAAATACTCAACTCCCGGTCTCGGCAATGCTAACACAGGTGCTGAGGTCAATTTTTCCTTTAACTCATCAAATGCCAACTGACAGGCATCACTCCAAATGAACGGCACACCTTTACGAGTCAGATGTGTCAAATGACCCGCTATCTTCGAAAATCCCCGAATGAACCTCCTGTAGTATCCTGTTAGGCCCAAGAAACTACGAATCTCAGTTGGTGTCGTGGGCTGTCCCCACTCCCTCACCGCGGATACCTTCCCCGGTCGAAAATAATATGTCCCAAAAACTGGACCTCCTTCAGCCAAAACCCGCATTTCTCATACTTTGCATACAACTCGTTCTGACGTAGTGTCTGCAAAACTTGCCTCAAATGTTCGGCGTGCTCCTCCTCTGTCTGGGAGTAAACCAGAATATCATCGATGAAGACAATGACAAACTGATCTAGGAAATCCCTGAACACTCTGTTCATCAAGTCCATAAACACTGTTGGAGCGTTGGTCAAACCAAAAGGCATAACCCGAAACTCGTAAGAACCATATCTCGACAAGAACGCAGTCTTCGAGACATCCTCCTCCCTGATACGCAACTGATGGTATCCCGATCTCAAATCAATCTTCGAGAAGAAAGAAGCTCCTCTCAACTGGTCAAATAGGTCATCGATTCGAGGCAATGGATACTTATTCCGTATCGTGACCTTATTCAACTCCCGGTAGTCCACACACAATCTTAGTGAACCGTCCCTCTTCTTCACAAACAAAACTGGAGCGCCCCAAGGTGAGGTACTCCTGCGAATAAAGCCCTGACCTAACAACTGTTCTATCTGATCTCGTAGCTCTCGCATCTCTGTCGGAGCCATACGATACGGTGCGTGTGCTATAGGTCTCGTATCTGGCAATAGGTCTATAACAAAGTCTATCTCTCGACTGGGGGGTAGGCCTGGTATCTCCTGAAACACATCCGAATACTCCCTGACAACTGGGATCGAATCTAAAGGAATCACAACCTCCTTAGAGGTATCCTCCTCTAGGTAATACAAATGAGCGGTCGAGCCTCCCTCTGGGCGAGGCATCGCCACTACAAACATCTCTTGCCCCGGAATGGCAAAAATAATGCTCCCACCGAAGCAATCAATCATGGCTCTATAATCAGCGAGCCAATCCATACCGATAATCACATCGTGCACATGCATATCTAATACCAACATATTTGCAGGTAATACCAGACTACCAATCTCGACCCCCACTCCCCGGCATATAAAGAAAATAAGTGACCCATTCCCCAATGGTGAGTCGACACACGTCACTTTGCTCTCTGCCGTAGCTAACAACCCTAAGGCTTTCGCGAAATGTGTAGCTATAAAACAATGTGTAGCCCCCGTATCAAACAATACCCGGCCCATAGTGCCATGGATAGGAAACGTACCCTCAATCGCGGGGGGTGCCTGTGGAACTGCTGCCTGGTGGACGTTATAGACACGTCCATACTGTAGCTGCCCCTGCTGAGCTGGGACTGCTGGAATGGGTGGCAATGCTGCCATCTGTGGCGGTGCGGGGAGAGCGGCGAGAAACATAGGCCTCTGCGGCTCCTGGCGAGCACCCTGCTGCTGCTGCTGTGGGGCCCTGCCCTTATCAGGATAATCCTGTCGTTTATGGCCAGTCTTGCCACAAACATAACACTTCCCTGGGAAGTTCCCTCCTCTCTGCCCCTGCTGTCCCCGGCCCTGGTGGCCGTTACCGTTCCTCCCTTGGCCCTGCTGAAACTGCTGCCCATTCTGCCCCTGTTGGCCCTGATGGCCGTTTGGACCCTGATGGCCCTGACGGAAACCTCTCTGTCCGTGCCTGTAATTCCCTGATCTGAACCTCTTCTGATCCCCCTGCTTGCAACCCTGCTCACCCTGTCTCTGCCCCTGAACAGATTGTGCCCCACCGGCACCATATCCTCCAGTCCTGCCCTGATGGCTAGACTCTCCCGATCTCTTGCCCTCAGTCAGATGAAAGCGGTGATCCTGACAATGTAACAAAGCAGCGTTAACCACATCAGAATAAGTGGCCAACGAAAGGTTCCCTAACAGATGCTGACGGATCCTCCATGTCAACCCGTCGGTGAATTTCTCAATCTTCTTCTTTTCTGTCGGTATCTCATCCGGAACGATATTCAACAGATTCGTGAACTCGGCCTCATACTCGACCACGGTCTTACCCTCTTGCTTCAGATTTATCAGTTTCCTCCTCATTTCCGTGTGAACAGCTGACGAAAAGTACTTGCGGTCGAACCGCACCCAAAAGTCATGAATAGTGAGAGTATCCCTCTCCTCCACGGTGGTAATAGACTCCCACCACTGCAGTGCAGATCCAACTAGCTTGAAAGTAGCTAGCACCTGCTTCTGAACGTCCGTGCACTCATACATCCTCGAGTGCCTCTGCATATCCTTCCTCCACTGGCTCGAGACTACCACATCTGAGCTACCTGCAAACTCTAGCGGATGCGCTTTCTGAAAAGCGTCACGTACACGTTCCCAAGCAGACGGGAATGCATTTGTCTGTACTGGCGCGGCAACCGGTGCCTGAGGTGGTGCCTGCTGAACTACGACAATTGCGGCATTTACCGCTTGGGCTACAATGGCTGCAACCTCAGCGGCGTTCATCATGCCCTGAACTGGAGCGGGATGGGGTTCTGGCGTTGCATCCCTGGGAACTCGTCGTGCACGTCGTGGAGGCATCTGAAATAAGAATAAAGTTTATAAAATCGTCACCATAGCTATTGGAGAAGAAAGCTTGGAAAGAGAGAGATAGAGGAGAAAAGCTTGGAGAGAGAGAGAGCTTCATCAAATCGTCATCAAAATCTGAGATTGAATCAAGGCAGGTGGTTTAATTTACGTTTTTATGCAGTAAATGCTTCTTCCATGCTTAGACTATTCAATAATCATAATTAATTGGGAGATAATTGAAAACCCATGAAACTGGAGATGTTAATAAATTTTGGAGATAGGTTTGCATGTAGAAATGTTATTGGAAGATCGAATTAAGAGAATTATAAGTTTATGTGTTATAAAAACGGATTTATTTCTGGAAATTGATGATTTATAATCTTAGGGTTTATGTTCTTGAAAAATTGGGAAAAAGTGATGAGACTTGTGATTTGGTGATGTTTAGGATGAATTATTCCCTTAAAACACGTTAATATGTGACCTTGATATGTTTAGGATTGATTAGAGACCTTAAAACGTTGTTGGGACGAATTTTAGAGGAGAATTGAGGAGTAGAAATTGGTGAAAAACGAAAGTAGAAATTCTGGGCACGAAACTGGTCGTTCGTTAGAAGGCCTCCCCAGGTCGTTCGAACGAGCTCGTTCGAACGAGCTTCTAATGAGTTGACCAGTTGCTTCTAACGAGGGGGAATTCGTTCGATACCTTCGTTCGAACGAGATGTTGTTAGAAGGCTCAGTTCGTTCGAACGAACTGAATCTCGTTCGAACGAGACTTCTAACGAGCTGGCAGTTTAGGCCTTTTTGGCCTGTTTTGATTTTGGGAGTCCCGTAAACTTGTTCGATGATAGAGATAACATTCCTTTGATGATGTATTGGTATACTTGGGACATTTGGGATATAATGAGGAGTAAACTATATAATTGTGGAACGAATCAAATAGACATTTTGAGTCGAGACGTGAGTGCCTACTACGACGTGAGAATAAATTATGGCGTGTATGATTATGAACCGGGATTATATAAATTGTATAAATTATAAGTTGGTACGAGAATGCGATAAGTACTACAATTAAACTACGGTGATTACTAAGATGCGTGTTTACTTAGTATTGATATATGGTTTGTGTGTATGACATACCTACCATACTTGCTATCACGGGAGGTTTGCGTTCGCTTAGGGCCCTCTAATCCTTGTGTTGCCCGGATTTAGACTGGTTACCTCGATGAACATAGGTCAGAGAAGGACTTATTGGGATGTTAATAAGTCTGCTGATCGTAGGAGCGCAGGTATGTGCGTGACCCATGTGATGTGACTGTGTTCGCCTCCATTATTTGTGATGTTGTTATTTGTGAACTATTCCTGAGAGATTCGGAATATGTGATCCTTATGTACGTGATGTACCGGGATGGATAGCAGAGTATGTGTGCACCGCAGCTAGTCTCGGGGGGCTTGTATTGTATATTTATGATGTGAATAATATACACTTAATTGATGGGAACTTCATGTTAATATTGTGAATAAAATTATGGTATTGTTTTGAGAAAACATAAACGGACTAACCAACTGGGAAATATATTACATATTGAGAATCTGAGTTTAAGTAAAACCCCTATTCTTTGTTAACGTTAGAATGTTAATGGGAACCGAGTAATAAGAGTAGAACCTATGTCAGTCTAGCTAGATATGATGTCATTTAGCTAGGTATTAGTGTCATTTTAGATGGGTACTTACGTTAGTAGTGCACATCTAGTCGAGAGGTGAGAATTTCATGTGAGTGCACGTCATATCATGTACTTTGCATTTAATGTTTTAAATGTTTTTAAAGCACTTGCAGGTTTTTAAAATATCTCCACATTCGGGCTCTGACCCGTTTGCTTTCAAATCTATTTTTTTGTAAAACCATTTTAGGTGCTCAGCCACAAAGACACCATGCATAGGATTCTCACTCAGATGACGAGCTGTAGCTGTTTGTGGAAGTTACAGGGATTTGCTTTTAGACGCTTCTATCATTTGGATTCTATGTTCAGTATTCCTCAGTTGTAGGGCATGTTGCCCAAATTCTATTAGAGACATTTCCATTTCAGTTTTTCAGACTTTGGCATGTATTAATTCAGTATTCAGTATTTCGTTACTTATTTCAGTTGTGGGATTTGTTGTGAGGAGTTTTTCCTCCGGATTTATTTATATCCTGTGATGGTTATTCTATTAATTCGTTATGGTGATTGGTGATATCATTCTTGCTTTAAATCTTTTACTGCATGTTATTCAGACTTTAATTAAAATTTGACAACTTACTTTTTAAATACTAGGTGGTTAGTAATAATAAAATGTTTTCGACAGTGATGCTATTAACTGAGCTAACTTGGCATTTTGATTTAATTTAATAAAGGAGTAGCTACCCGGTATTTAATTAGTCGGGGTGTCACAAATAATTCCCCCCCTTTTATCTAACAATGATCTACCTAGAAAGGTCGCGCCCCTAAGATAAATCTCCCCAAACTAATGGTTTATAAACTATTTATCCCTCTTTTTGTTCAGGAATAGACAAAGGTTTCAAATTATAAAACATAGCTTATTTCTCCCCCAATTAAAGCCAATACTCCCCCTAAACTAGACAAGGGATATAAATAAGGAAAAATCAGTTAAACATGTAATGGTGGATAAGGTGATAAGAACACGTAAGCATATGGACAACAATGAAGTGCAACTAATCTATACAAATATTAATGGATACCAACTATGATACGATAATAAAAAGATACCACTTAAAATGTATTGCGCTAAGCATGGGATATCAACCAAAATTCACAACAATATATATACCAATTACGACATCAAAGCATATATGGACTAGCAAGCAAGGCAAAGACTCAAAAATAAAAAGAAATAACATATATATATATACACACACACACACACACACACACACACACACACACACACACACACACACACACACACACACACACACAATGAATATCACTAATGCACACGCACAGATACATAGGTATAACCACCGCGCACGATACAAAATACATTCAGCTTTTTACACTCGTATGGTAAAAATGTGTCCAAATATATATGGTAAACGGAAGTGAATGGGTGTGAACTAAAGACTAAAGGAATATCGACACAATCACCTAAAATATGTTCACGGAGTTCTCATTTGATTGCAAAACTTTATCACATTTAAATATAGCCTCACGTGATAATATAAATTAAACTCAATGAATAAAAATACACAGTGCACATAAGCCTAAAATTTTGATGATTCCACAAACCAATAGAGTCATGACAATAAAAGCATAACTAGGATACAAAGTCATTATGCAAACCCGTTGATATATCCAACCAAATTTCCTCATGAATATTTTTTTTTCTTTTCATTATGAACATACCAACTAAACTAAACAGGCCTTGGCTAATTTTCTTTTGATGCCAATTTTTTAAGGCAAAAAATTCAATGGTGGCTTTTCACGCAAAGTAATTTTATTTTTCGCAGTTCGATTCCATTGATAAACAACTACACCAGATAAACATATTTTTCTAATTTGTACATCCGGGAAACGATTATTACATGCACAACTCCTCCATAGTCATAGCAACATGTAGATGACTAAATTTATAGGAGAACATCTCACTTAGCTCAAATATACATGTGAAGTTTAAATTTCAAATGAGCTCGTGCATGTGTGAAATGAGGCATATAAAAATAGAATCCATTAAGCAACACAAAATCCAACTACTCCATGTAAGCATGACAAAGAACATTTTAAGGATTGAAAATCTTAACCACAAGCTCTAGCCACATGAAAGCAAAAAGAAAAAGGATTCAAACACGAGTATATGCCACATAAAGTGTGTTAAACTAAAATACACACACAAAAAATTCTTTTTGAGTTTTTAAAATTTTTAACCAAACAAAAATTCAACTCAAAAGGAAAAATAAATAAAATATTTTTGTATTTTTCTCAATAAGACACAACAAATAAAAATAAATACAAAAGATATACACAAATCATAATTCTAACAATTAATGTGATGGTTCAAGTTAATTCCAAATTAGAATTTCTTTTAAAATTATAACAAACACAAACCTCAAATTTTAATTTATACCCAATTAAAATTAAACTAAACTAAAAGTGAAATTAAACTACTCAAACATATTAATTTTCACTTAAACAAAATTAATTCAACCTAAGTCTTGAAAGTATCCTAACAAAGATATATTCTAATTTTCAATACAGGCCAAACCAAAATTTATCAAATTAAATTCTGGACTTTAATTAATTAAACTTATACAAATTATACATTAGCACCAAATTAAAGTAAGATTGCAAAATAAACCCAATTTTATCTTTTTAACCTAAGCATGCATTCTAAGCGAGTTAAACAAGATAAACTAAGCAATCTCACTACACGACGATGTACGAGGAAAACCCAAATGGAAAAAATCTAGGACGACCCTTGCCTACAAATTCATTAGATATGATTTTATAATTACAAGACAAAAGACTTACAACACTCTAGTTGAATCCCTTCAAGCCCCGATGCTTCTTCTTGCAAATACCTTCGTATATTTGATAACCACGACGTCCATTACAGTCTTGGAGTCCACTAATAAAAGCATAACAACCGTCAACCACACATGGTGTCTTTCACCATGTGAGAAAGTCGCAACAAACACAAGTTCTTCTCCTTCGTGGGTAGAGAATAAATCCGAACTTCTCTTCTTGTTGGTGTAGAGAAAACTCGGTGCCAAACAAACTCTCCAAGCAATATATATATATATATATATATATATATATATATATATATATGAAAGCTTGGAATTAAACAAATATGGGTGTATATGTGTTTTGTAGAATTTTAATCCATGAATTTACACACACAAAACTTAAACTTTTGATAGAAAACTTTTTGCTCTCAAAGACTAGAATAAGGTGTGTCAAAAGTTGCTCTCAAAGGTCTTGTTCCCGCACTTTTTGATCAGGTAAAAAGGTGGGAAACGAAATGGGCAAGTGGAAAGTTATTAAAAAAACTGTAAAAAAATTGCCGAAGTTGTTCGAACGAGCTCGTTCGAACGACTTTTTGAACGACATTTCAGAAAACATTGCCCCAAACTCGTTTGAAGTTCGTTCGAAGCCTCGTTCGAACGACTTTTCTAACGAGAATACGGAGAGTATAAATCAAAGTCATTGGAAAATTCGTTCGAACGACAATCTCCTTCGAAAGACAATTCAGAAAATTTTGTTTTTCACTTTTAAGCCCATAAAATTTTTCAAAAAAAAATTCTAACGAGATTTTCTGAATATAAAAGATCACAAAAAGTATTTTATGAAATACACCCAATAATATTTTCCAAGCTCCTATATAAATATAAAAAATATTCATACCATTTGAGACTTGGAATCCTCAAATGTTGATGACGTGAAACAAGGCACTAGAAACCGACAATGATGAAAATATTTGTCCGCTACGTCTTCAACTCTTCAAACACGTCATAGGCTTGATAGGAACAAACATATATCCTATGACTCAAATGCTTTTGTTTGGAATTAAGCCAATATTACATATGGACTCAATTGGAAATTTGTGTCCTAACAAAAGTAATTTTAAATTAACAGAAACAAAAATAAATCAAAAATTCCATTAATTAACACAATAATTTTTATTTATTTATTTAATCCATTTTAAAATATGAGTTATTACACAAGCACGACCAAGGCAAAACTAATGATTAAGTCATCATGTTCACTCGCGGAGCTCTTTGGTAGGTGGAGGGTCAAGTGCCCACCCCAGGAATTTAATTTTTTTAATAGTATAAGGGTATAAAGGTTAAGTTTTAAAATTGGAGACAAAAATTTGTAATATTTTCTTAAAAAAATATTACACACTTCCATCCACTTGGGGTTTGAATTAATTTGTTATTTTTTTATTTTAGATTATGGTTTGAATTAATTTGTTGCTATTTATTTTAAGGGTTTGACATATTTTATGGTTTGAGTTAATTTAATTTTGTTGTTTTTTAGAATTTTGCTAATTTGGACTAATTCCTTCCTATATTAGTTTAAGATCTCTCGTTTCACATGATTTATTATAAGGTTTTGTTACGTACTATGTACATTTGTGCTTTGTATCTGAGGTGATTTTATTTGAATTATAATTATCTATAAATGCAAATTATTAATTGAATATTTATAATTTTTTTAAAAATAATTCTAAAAAATTTGATTTGGAGGCTCCCGTCCCCAAAATTTCAAAAAAGGTTGATAATTTTTACTCTGCCCCACCCCAAAAAAATCCTAGCTCCCCCATGATCATGTTGACATAGCAACTTGTATTTACTTATAAATATAAGTTGCATATACCAAATAGTCACTTAGATTTTTTTTAATACATGTTTAGTCAAAGTCTTTTTATTTTGCATCAAAAAGTCATTCACCATGCCAAAAAGACTTTAACATGCCGTTGACAACTTTTTGATACAAAATAAAAAAATTTAAACTAAATGTATATCAAAAAATATTTGAAGAACTTTTTGGTATTTGATCATAAATATAAATATATTAAAAACTTAAGATTCTTATCTACTTTTTGTTCAAGTTTTGTTCATACTTTAGCCACTTACAGTGACACCGCGCCAAATTAATCACCCTTATATAACCCCTCCCTCGTTCCAAATCGCCATATAGACCCCAGCCACAACCATCATGGGGAAACAAAAGCAGCAGGTCATTTCCCGCTTCTTCGCCCCCAAACCCCAAACCCCACCCCCCTCTTCCCCATCTCAATCATCCCTCCCAACCCCTCCCCCTAAAATATCAGCCACAGTCACTTTCTCACCATCCAAACGCCGTCTCGCCTCCCAACTCACTCCCCCTAAACCAAAAATCCCCAAACTCTCTCCCCACACTCACAACCCTCTACCCAACCCCACCCTTCACCAAAGATTTCTGAACAAACTTCTAGAACCATCTCATCACCCTTCTCCCATTTCCAATTCCTTAATCACAACCCCCAACTACACCCCCTTAGAGCAACAAGTAGTTGAGCTTAAAGCTAAATACCCAGATGTTCTTTTAATGGTTGAAGTTGGTTACAAGTTTAGGTTTTTTGGTAATGATGCTGAAAATGCTGCTAGGGTTTTGGGGATTTATGCCCATATGGATCATAATTTCTTGACTGCTAGTCTACCCACTTTTCGGTTGAATTTTCATGTGAGGAGGCTTGTGAGTGCTGGATATAAAGTGGGTGTTGTTAAACAAACCGAGACTGCGGCTATTAAGGCTCATGGATCGAACCGGTTGGGTCCGTTTTGTCGTGGGTTGTCCGCATTGTACACCAAGGCCACATTGGAGGCCGCCGAGGATGTGGGGGGTGGAGAAGAAGGGTGTGGGTCCTGTAGTAATTATTTGGTTTGTGTGGTTGAAAATGAGGATTGTGGAAATGATAGTAATGTTGACGTGAAGATTGGGGTTGTGGCAGTAGAGATTTCGACAGGGGATGTTATTTATGGGGAGTTTAATGATAATTTTATGAGGTCTGGATTGGAGGCTATGATTTTGAACATCTTTCCTGCTGAGTTGCTTCTTGGGGAACCCCTATCTAAACAGACAGAGAAGGTAGTTTTTACTTGAATTCAAATTCAGTGTTATTTTATAACACGTTAAAACCACAATATACATCGAGTGTAAGCTCTAAATATATGCTGTATGAAAGTTGGAGATATGGAAAAATAGCTTTTGTGGCATTTTGGTAGTTTATTAATATTATTTTCCATCAATAATATTCTCTTCAGCAGACTTTGAATAACCATATTGGCATTTGAGTGACCCTATTAATATACAAATTAGGATGATGATGATGAGCAAATATACCAACTTCATAAGTCATGAGCATCCCACTCGGGTAGTATAGAGATTTTGGCATTATTTGCAAAATGCAAATACCATTGGAACCTCAGTGTAATTTGCAAGTTCAGTAAAAAAAAATTATAATTTAGACAGACATGGGCGAGAATTTGACTTGACGGCATCTAGAGAAGCTCTTATAGATGACGGCTGAGGGAATGCTCTTATAGAATGCTCTTATAAAAGGCAGCACTACATATGCCCAGGAATGGAACCTCGTCTTTTAGTTCTATCTGTGAAATAGCTGTTAATGCTCAAATAATGATTATATAGTATTTAACAATCTTTACTAATGCGGGAATACTAATCTTCATAGATAATTGATCATTTTTGTTACTCAATACTTCTTATAAAAGAAATTAATCTTTTTTTCAAAAAAATAAATCTTTTTTTACTTATTAGGGTTGTTTTGTATAATTTTGAACAAGCAAGACACTTATGGCTTGCTTCGAGAGGATCGAGCCACAACTCATCATTCACCACATCCGGAACTCAGGATGGGTGGCCTGATTGACGACGCGATCGCGCGATAAACTTTCTCACGATGCTCGACCATCGCCCTAAACACTGAGCCAGTCCTCGGCAAGGGGCCAAGGTACTTGGTAAGGGTTGAGAAGCCAGCGGTTACCCAAGGCAGAGGAGCACGAGGGTTGGGCATGGTTCCTAGCCCTCTCATGACATTATCCAAGCTTCAAGAGCCATTTTTGGTGCTTGGATTCGCCACCGCGAAGTGGAAGAGCTTAGGCTTGCCTCCTAAGCACGCGCGAGTAGAGTGTGGGTGCAAGTCCGTCATCAATCTATGTTGCTGCCTCCAATAACGCGACGACAAGGGGTGTCTCGAGTCCATTGTGGCGTATAACAAGCATATGACAGTAAAGCAGATGGCTAGAAATGGAAAAAAAAATGGGAAAGCAACCCATTTCGGTTGACCCACTGGTACCCCAAACCTTCGTCCCTCTCGAAGTCACTTTAATCCCAATTCCCCTTCTTGATCCCCCCCAAGTTTAGATTGACAGCTTGCTTCCACAAATGATTTCTGGCCCAAGTTGAGATAGCCAATCAATCCTCTCGTCTCCAACTCCAACTGATCATCACAATGTTGTACGAGATAAAAGAAGAGTAATGGAGTGGATTTAACAAGTTGAAGTGGTTGTGATGGAGTTGGGGGATCTTGATGAGTTGAGTGTGGGGAATTTTGTCACCCTCATCACTCGGCTCTCACTCTACGAAGATGGTCAGATTTTGGTTCAAGTGGATTGACACCATACAAGTTACACCGCGCTCAAAGGTATAGAAGTGACTCCTGTATGTCCCGGTTAGTATTTAAAAGTGTTTTTCTTGTAAAGGAAATTGGGCATATGATTAAATATTGAAATTGGGCATATGATTAAATATTATCCTATCCGTCCAGCGATTGTGACCCCGTGTTGGAATTCTGGGAAAGCACTGTTTTTGGGTTCCCTAAACCCCATATACACCATGTGCTTTGAGACTTATTGATGCATCTTTAGATGATGATTTGGAGGAGGGGAGAAGGGAGTAAACTCTGATATGGGTGTGGGAGGTGGTTACATGAGCCGTTTATTGTGAATATTGGAGAGGGGTATGTTAGTTTAATGTCCTGATCTTTGATGGGGAGCTTGATAGAGAGGGTAAAGGATCTTCGAGAGAAAATCGAAATTCAAGATATAATACCCATTTTAGAATCGAACTAGAGATAGGGGTTTCTCAAGTGTGGTAATATTCTTTGAATTCCTATTCTAAATTTTATTTTCCATGATTTATATGAATTTTGATGAATCGATCCTAGCGTGTGGTTTATTAAAAGGAGTGTAGATCTACTTTTTAGAGTTGTGAGGTATTGAATTTAATTTTCTAAAATGTTGGTATTGAAATTACATTTGTGACGAGAGTTGACTTGTAATTTTAATACTAACTTGGGAGATTTCAAATGAGTAAATTAACTAATTAGAATAACTGGAATTTGTGGTGCAGTCACATTCCTTGATTGTTCTCACATTTATTTTCTCACTTTATCTCTTATTTTTGTGTTAGATTTTATTAATCATTTTTCATCAGGCTTTTTTGTAATTTCATTAGATTTTCCTCCTATTTTAGTATATTTCTTCCTTTAGTTTAGTCTTCATTCACCCTTGAAAATTGTTAAAGAGAAAAGAATTAGAAAAATGAATTACATTACTTCTCATTTGTTTCACTCCTTAGATTAGGATTGGCATCCTTACTTACCTTTATTCTAGTTTGTTATATTTTGTACAGGTGATAAAGGAATTGATTAGCTTGGCTTGACAACAACGACAACGACAACGATATAACAAAAAAGCCTTTGTCGATTGACCTGACTCAATCGAGAGAGTTATTTAGTTATTTTTTATCTTTTACATTAATACTTTACTAAGTGTTGATTTAAGACTTGATTACATTTTCATTCAAAATTAGACTGTCCAAAATTGTTTTATTAAACTATTTACTATAACCACCACGTGACATTTTAGATAAAAAAATAAATATTTTTTTGATCCCAAATTAAAAATATTTCAAAAAATTTAAGAAAAAGACTAACATTGCCTTTTCCTGATCCTCCTCCTCTCTCTCTCTCTCTCTCTCTCCCTCGCTCTCTCCACCCTTCTTCCACCACCACCTCCACCCAACCACTCTCCTCCCTCCACCACTACCCCAATCACTGCTTTACCACTCCATCCACTTCCCTATTCGCTCAACCACCCTCCTTTACTACCCCCATTGGCCCTAACATCACTCTAACCCCACCACCCACCACTGCAATTAAACCAACCATCCCTTCCACCCACCACTTCATTTACAAAATAATATGAATTCTCTCTCTTTCTCTCTCTCTCTCTCTCTCTCTCTCTCTATATATATATATATATATATATATATATATATATATATATATATATATATATATGCCAAATCTTTCGCCTTCTTAATCCTTCACCACTCAACCACCCGCCACCCTTACAGTCAACCTATCCCAACCCTTCTCCGCTATCGTCATCTTCTACCTCATTCTTTATAGCAAAATCTAATGAACATTTATCGAACAAAACCACCAAATCTATTAAACGATTGAATTTACACTCACAGGGATTAAACACCCCCCCAATAATTAATGAAATCAAGTGAAACCAGATGCAATATAGGGGTGGTGGTTTTCAATACAAACACACAAATATCAAATCTAGAACCGCGGTGGTGGATTGCGTTAGAGAGACAAAAAGGCTTTTTTGTTATTAGTTTTTTTTTGATATTTTAATTTTTTGGATTTTCTATGTGTTTTTTGAAAAGATTTTAATTTAAAATGTCACATGCCTGCTCTGGATAAAACTTTTCCAACGATTTTGGGCATAGTCTAATTATTAAATCAAAATGTATTAAAGCCTAATATTGACAATTAGTAACGTATTAAAATTAAATGAAAAATATTTTTTAATATCGAAACCTTACCGGTTCAATGTGTGTGAAGTTGGTTGCTATCAATTTACGCTAAAATATGGTTGAAGGACTTGGTGCAACAACGGGAGGTTGATGACTAATGCTCTATCCATATCCAGTCATGTTTCAGAGCTCGCTCTGTTCCCAAGTCTAATGAGAGATCTTAAGTGCAGGGCTATAGGTTGGTGACAATGACCATAAAGGATTATACTGAGAAGTTTTACCTTTTGAGTACTCTGATCGGGCTCTGAGAGTGGAGCAGAGGATAGGGCGATACATTCGGGGTTTGCAGAGCCGTTTTCAATAGGATCTTAGTCTTTGCGACATCCCCACCTTGGGGATGACTATAGAGTATGCGCAAAAATTAGAGAAGTATTGTTACACGGGGAATGGTCAAGGGCCTAGCAAAGTTTAAAAAGGCGAACGAGGCGTACGCCTCGAGGCTCTGAAAAAAAGCCTCGAGGCTTGAGCCTCAGGGTTGAATTTGAGGCTTACGCCTCGATGCGCCTCGCCTAATGCCTTTTTGCTGCTGCGCGAAAAAAAAAAAAAACTCTTTTTCTTCTTTCATCACAAAGTCTGTTATTGTAAAGGTTAAAGTTCTTCATTTTTCTAAAATTGCACTTAACTTAAAAAAAAGTTGTTTTAATCTACCAACTCTTATTCTTTTTTTTTTATTATTTTTTTTTATTTTTAAATTGCACTTAATTTTGTTTTTCTTTACTGATTTGTTTGACATAAGTGTATAAATTTGTTTGAAACTATATTTTTGTTATAAATATATAGTTTGTTTGAAATAAATGTACTAAATTAACTTCAATATGACTGTTTTAAAAGGTTTCTGTTTTTTGGTTTTCAACTTAGATTAATATGTTTTTTTTTAGACTAATATATTTTAAAGGTTGCTGTTTTTTTTAATAAACTTAGGTTGATATGTTTTATTATTTTTTTAATAAAGTTGCTGTTTTTTTAATCTTAGCTTGAAAATCAATGTTTTTTTAATAAATTTGCTTGTTAAGTTGCATTGATTAATTTATTGTCATATTATAAAATAACCAATATGTGAATGAAGCTAAAAAAATGATTTTGCCAATACGATTTTGCATTTTTTAATTTATTGTCATATTGTAAAATAACCAATATGTTAAAATTGATTTTCTCAGATTACTGTTTTTTAAAAAGTCATCTTGGGGGAACAAAAAAATGTCAAGCTATGTGAGAAAGCCTTCAAGGATGTTTTTTCGTAGTTTTATTTTATATTTATTTGTTATTTTATTTTTATGGTTTTATTAATATTTTTTTAATATTATTTTGCTCTTTTTTTTTTTTTCTTTTCGGTGAGGCTTACGTCTCAAACGCTTCGAGGCTTACGTCTCGCTTTATCGCGATTAAAACGCCTTGCCTCGCCTTTCGCCTTTTTAAACATTGGGGCCTAGCCACTAGAACAACAATTTCAAGTTTGAATGTGGGGTGTTTGGTATTGCCCTAAGAAGAGTACGATGCTCGTCACTAGTGAGGCCAAGGTGCAGGATCCAGAGGAGGAGGCTTATAGAGCAACGCTCATGACCAGGATCGTGCTCATCCATGCCAGTTTAGCGGGAGTCCCACTTTGGGTGCATGGTCGAGCTATTTTTTTGGCTTGTGTTGGTGATAAGGGGTCTTGTAAATAAGAAAAGAGAACTATGGACTGATTGTTGGAAATAGAGGGTAAAAGAAAAAGTGGTTGCCTTAAGCTATCGTGGGAGGAAATTATTAGGAGAGACCTTAAGGAATTAAATTTGAATGATAATAATGCATATAATAGATTAGAATGGAAAAGGAGAATCCATGTGGCCGACTCCATATGATAGGATTAAGGTAAGGATGATGATGATGGTGATGATTTCTTATATGGTGTTTCCACTCCCCTTTGTCTATCATATTTATTTAGCTTTGCTACCTAGTTGGTTATTGAGTATATTCCTTTACGAAATATTAAATGATTATTTTTTTCATTTATTTATTTTGTCTTTTGCCTAATTTAGGTGATGCCTTAAATTGTAGGTATATTTAATGATGTAAGTTTTCCCTTTCGGAATGATTATTATTGAATGGAAAAGATTACTTCATTGCTAGGAATTTTTGAGAACGGATTAGAGATGGAAGAGAAAATAGAAGATGGCACTCATGCCAAAAGCTCACAAGCCTAATCCTTAGTTCAGAAGTCTGCTAACAATTATAGTCACAATCCCATATTTAGGGTAAAATAAGAATAAAAATGGAAATATAATCAAACCCATATGTTGAAAGGTTTTTAAAGTGGTTCGGCTATGAATAAAGCCTACGTCCACTGTTATTTTATTCCCAGCGGTTTACAATAGCACAATATGGTGTAGAGAGAGAAAGGTGTGTATCTTGTGTATGGTGTTTCTAGGTTCTCCCGGATATTCTCGGATCTTCTCCCTTTTGGCTAAGGGGATACATGTATTTATAGTGATGGGAGATAAAGAGATTCATTGTATGTAGACATTTATGTCTACATTCAACGAATCTAATTGTTGAATTGCTTGGTATGCTAGTATAAATGTACATTAAGGCTCATTAAATGCGATGCCATCTTCATTAATGCACATTAAATGCATAGTTATCCTTTGATCTTCCTGGTTGGTATGCCGACCAACTCTCCTCGGGTGCCGACCAACTCTCCTCGGGGGCTGACCAACTCTCCTCGGGTGCCGACTAATTCTCCTCGGGTACTGACCAACTCTCCCTGGGTGTCGAATATTGCCACGTAGGATGACATGCATAGTTGTTGAATCGTGATACGTATCGTGTATCGAAAACCCTATGTATCGTGAATCGTATCGCGATACGTATCGTGCGATACGGCACAAAAAATAAATAAAATTTTAAAAATAAATAAAAATATGGAGAACACTTTTCAATCAATTATATAACATAATATGATTCAAACTTCTAATTTCTCCACAAATCATATCAAAAAGAGAATCCACAAGCCATATTTAGTATCATATACTATTACTAAGTATACTATTAAGGTATCGTCATGGTGTCATCCTCAACTATGATGATGATACCTTAATAGTATCCAAAAAATAATAACCAAAATCCAAAAAATATATCCAATAAAGTCATCATCTTCATCACTCCTCTAATTATTCCTAAATCCTCCTCCTCCTCCTCCTCCTCCTCCTCCTCCTCCTCCTCCTCCTCCTAATCAATGTTTAGTTCATTATCATCATCGTCTTCATCATCATCTTCTACAATGATTCTCTCCTCTTCTCTTTGGCCCTCCTCTTCCTCCTCCTCCTCCTCCTCATCATCGTCAATAACTTCAATATCATCCTCATCAACACGAATCGATTTCCCTTTCCTCCTCCTGGCATTCAAGTTCCTTGGTCCTATATGAAAAAAAATGCAAAAATATACATTAATTACTTCATGTTGATGTAGTTTATTACTATTTCATTTTGTTAATAGTTCCAAAATATATATACTAAACAATCATACCTCGCTTCCGTTTGTTACTACTTCCTCCTTCCTCTTGGAAGCATTCGTGCACATCCATCCACGAGTGGTCTTCGGGAAGACATGGATCTTCCTTCTCGGTTATCCATTCATCATCGGAATCCATATCCGATAGACAAATTGGATCATATGTCTCACCCCTTTGTTGTCGCTTCAAAAGTCGCATCTCGAGTTGAATGTTGTACTTGACAAAGACAAGAGCATTCAATCTTTGTGCCTCCAAACGATTTCTTTTCTTTGAGTGCACGTGGTCAAACGTGCTCCAATTTCGCTCACATCCCGTGGCACTACAAGTTAGGCTTAGCACTCTTATTGCCAACCGTTGGAGTTCCTTGCACTCTTCTCCGTAATTTTCCCACCATATGCCTAGAATAAATAGGCAAAAACAACGCAAACATAAACATAAATAAGAGGCCAAGAAACATCAACAAAAATAGGCCAAAACAGGGGCATATGGCTGCCCATAACAGGGGCAAAAAAGGGGCATATTGCTGCCCAAAACAGCAATAAAAATAGGCCAAAACAGGGCCAAATTGCTGTCCAAAACAGGGGCATATTGCTGCCCAAAACAAGGGCATATTGCTGCCCCAAAACAGCAATAAAGATATGCCAAAGCATGGCCAAAATGCGGCGAAAAAAGCAACTAATTACCTGGTTGTGTCTTATCTCTTGTCAAGACGGCCATGCTCACTCCAAATAACCCTTCCGCCCGGCGAAATTTCTCAATTTGTTCAGCAATTGCAATTTTGCTCTCAACATCCGGATACATTTTCTCAATGGTTTGGTACAACCCTCTCTTGACTTCCCTATCCGCATTGAACCCCTCGCTATATTGGAATCTATATAAAGTATACATGTGCATATACATTATGTTAGAAAAGTTATACAAATAAATAAAATACAAATACAATTTATGATGAAAAGTTACCTAGGGTTGAGAAAGTAAGCCGCCGCATGAAGTGGTTGATGGAGTTGCATGTCCCATCTTGTATCAATAATTTTCCATATTCTTCGGTACCTTGCCTCTTTATGGTCGAAATTTTTTGCAATTGCCTCCTTGGCCCTATCCATAGCTTCATAAATGTACCCCATTGCCGGTTTTAAATCACCATCTACAAGCCTTAAAACCTTAGTGAGGGGGATAACGCATTTCAAGCAATATTTGATTGCCTTCCAAAATTTGCTATCACCTAAAATTATGTTCTCAACATGCTTGGCATCAAACTTATGTGCATATGGTCCCGTGGCCCACTCCTCCGATGCAAACATGTGCCTAAGAGGAATTTTCTTCTCTTGGAAGCTCTTTAAAGTCAAGAAAGATGTAGCAAATCTTGTAACCCCCGCCCTTGTTAGTTCTTTTTTTTTTGTGAATTTTCGAAACAAATCAAGAACCCAAGCATGTCGGTATATATAAACGGTTACCTCCTTGGCTTTTTTAAAGGTGTCATGAAAAATTGGTAGATCACCTATATCACTTAGCATTAAATCAATGAGGTGAGCCGAACAAGGAGACCAAAATAAATTTTTTCTTTTGTTTTCCAACTTTTCTCCGGCCAAAACATAAGCCGACGCACTATCGGTAATTACTTGGACCACATTCTCCTCTCCTATCTCCTCAACAAGCGAATCAAGTAATTCACATAGCTTGTCGGCATCCTTTACAAAGGAGGAAGTATCCAAGGATTTGAGAAAAACCGTTCCACGAGGGCTATTCACAAGGAAATTAGTTAAGGACCTTGATTTCCCATAGGTCCATCCATCCGACATAAGAGTGCAACCCGTCATCTTCCATTCTTGTTTATATATTTCCAAATTTGTTTCAACATTTTCAACTTCCTTTTTTAATTAAGTAACCCTTGTCTCATGGTAAGACGGAGGCTTTAGCCCCTTCCCGTAATCACCAATTAATTTCACCATCTTTGTAAACAAGGGACTTTTGACTACATTAAAAGCTATACCATTTCCATAAAAAAACCTACAAATGTCACTAATTACCGGCCCCCTCTTTTTCAACATTGCATTTATCGTTTTTGTTTTTTCTTCCCTTTAATGACATATGCATCCATAGTTCCCTTCTTTGATTTTTCGAAATTTTTCTCAACTTCAAATTCCTCTTCTTCACCCTCATTTTGTTGCCCACTTTCTTCATTATACTCCTCATTTACTCCTAAAATGTTTGCAAATTTTTTTCTAACATCTTCGGGGCATTGCATACATTTTTTGGCATCTTTTCCCGTGCCGGCAAGGTGGTGCTTCATTCTAAAAATCCCACCCCATTTTGCATCCTTACAAAAATTACATCTTAAATGCAATCTATTATCATTCACTTTTTCACAATAATCCCATGTGGGGTCAACCACAACTTTTCTCTTTTGTTTAGTCATTTCCTAAATAAACAAAGAGGAAAAAGAAATAACTATACTTGAATAAATAAATAAATAAATAAAGATGAACAATAAATAAATAAGTGAGAGACAATAAATAAATAAACCTAGGGTTTATTTATTTATTAATGGTGGAGAGAGAGAGCACAAAGTTGAAGAAAAAGACAAGAAAAATGAGAAAAGGACCTAGGGTTACTTACCAAAGCAAAGGATAGAAGCTTCTCTTGACAAAAAGTTGAAGAAAAAGACAAGAAAGGTGAGTATATTAATGGTGGACAGAATATTAATGGTGGGGAACACAAGAAAAGTGAGAAAATGACCTTTTATACCTAGGGTTTTGGTCATTTATGTGTTTTAAAGTCTTTAAAGGGCATTGAAGTCATTTTCGGCCATAAAAAATTTAAAAAAAAAGTTTTTTTTTTACTTTTGAAAAGCCAGATGCCGACAGGGGAAAAAAAGGGCGGGCCAGTTTGAATCGTGACTGAATCGCGAGTCATACGAGTCACGTATCGACTCGCGATTCAAGTCCGATACGTCCGATTCCAGGTGATTTTCGATTCAGTAGGCTGATTCGGCTCGTTTCTATGCTGTATCGAACCGTATCGTGCGATTCGACTCGTGAATCGCCCGATACTGACAACAGAGATGACATGTGTCCTTTTCTGATTGGTCCTCGTAGATGGAGAATTTTTGCGTTAACAGAAGCCCCCAATGCTCCATGCTTGATGGTTTACTTGAAATGATGGAGTATTTATTCTGCAGTGTTGCTCGGTGCTCGTGAAATTCTTGATCTACCTTCTTGATTTGTTCAACATAAAGTGCATTATCTACTGGACGACATATGATGCAGGCTGATCGATGGTTGCTAATCTTTCTTTTGAGGAGCTGCGTGTGCTATGTATCACCCCTGGGAATTTGGATGCAGCCATGCCATAGTATGCAACTTGTAGCTTGTCATAATCTTCAAGTATGTTGATTGGTTTGCTAGCCGACCTACTGCCTCCTGTGCCGAGCAACTGAGTGCTAACTTCACGTGCTTGATTCTTCTGATTTATGATTCTCTGAATATTTTGTCGAGTAACATACTAGCTTTTGAACCCAACTCTTCAATCTGATTAGTACCAAGCTAGTGGTGGACTTCGAAACATTTTCATACAACTTCTTCTTCAATGTTGGTCGGGATAGTAGTAGTAAAGATCTCAGTGCTGTAGATGCTAAATTTGACTTCTGAACTTCAATAGTATGTGCATAATAACTCCTGAATATGCCTCCTGAACTTCTGAATTCCTCCTCCTGAACTTCAATATACCTCCTGAACTTCAATAGCCTCCTGAACTTCAATATCAAAAATAATTCCTGAGCAAGAAAAACAACTCCTGAATGATAATTAGTCGGGGCCGAATCTGATGCTCGACTGCATGATGTTATGAGAATGTGCCACCGAATGAACAACTGGATTTTTAATAGATCCCCCAAGTGTGGAATATGATCTTTGAATGCTTTTTGCTTGATCGCTTTCACATACTCATAAAATGTTTCCGACCAACTATAGTTGACAGCTTCTTATTTCCGACCAACCTGAGTTGACATTTTTGGGAATAGATTTACTTCTTGACCAACATAAGTTGGCATTTTTAGGAATATTTTTACTTCCCGAGGAACATACAAGTTTTACTTCCCGGAGGAATACAAGTTTTACTTCCCGGAGGAATACAAATAGCTTTACTTCCCGGAGGAATACAAGGAGCTTTACTTCCCGGAGGAATACAAGTAGCTTTACTTCCTGGAGGAATACAAGTTTTATTTCCCGGAGGAATACATTTTTGATAATAAATGATAGAGACTTCCTCGGAGCTGACCAACAGATTGTTGGGAATAGAATAAGATATAATAAATGCTGGAGACCTCCTCGGCGCTGACCAACAGATTGTTGGGAATAAAATATAATAAATGCTAGAGACCTCCTCGGCGCTGACCAACAGATTGTTGGGAATAAAATATAATAAATGCAGGAGACATCCTTGGAGCTGACCAACAGATTGTTGGGAATAAGATAATATAAATGTTGAAGACCTCCTTGGAGCTGAAATAAGAATAGAATATGCATCCAAATAGATATAAAGAATAATTAAAAATAATAAAGTGCCTCGTTGATCTGTCGAGTAGGCCTGTCAATCGGGTTCTATGAGCCGAGCCTATGGTCGATCAAGCTCGGCCCGATTTTGATTTACTTGGCTCAAGCTCAAGCTCGGCCCAATCGAGCTTGAGAGTGCTTGGCTCAAGCTCGGCTCACAAAATAAATCGGGCTTCGGGCCCAATTTGAGCCGGCCCGAATTGAATATTTCAATACATATTTATTTATTTTAATAATTAATATTCATATTTCAACAATAAAAAAAATATATTTTAGCAATAAAAAATAGATTTCAGCACTAAAACAAATCTAATTCAGCACTAATATATTGACATTTCAGCATTAGTAAAACACATTTCAGCACTAAAAAATTAATTTCAAAACACTAAAAAAACACATTTCAGCACTAAAAACACATTTTAGCACTAATATTGACATTTTAGCATTAAAAAACCCCATTTCAGCACTAAAATAACAGATTTCAGCACTAACAGAAACAAATTTTAGCGCTAATATTGGCAAGTCCCGTAACATTAAGTAAAGTAAATTAATAAATGACCTTCCTTATTTTTGTTTCTTTAATATGAAGTCCAATAGTTTATTTCCAATAGTTTATTTGCATAAGGATAAAATTATAAAAATTATTTTGTTTTAAAATATTTTTTACATATCATAGAAAATAAAATAATTTTGTATATATATATATATATATATATATATATATATATATATATATATTTAGATATATTATTTCAGGCCGAGCCTAGTTCGGGCTTGAAAGTGCTTCACTCGCGCTCGGCTCAAATTGAATTCGAGCTTACTATCTCGGCTCAAACTCGGCTCGGCTCAAACTCGGCTCGACTCAAACTCAATAAAAGCTCGGCCCAAATTAAGCGGGCCGAGCAAGCGGGCTTCGGGCCTGCTCGGCTCAATTGACAGGCCTACTGTCGAGGTAGAATTATATAATGCCGAACAAGAATAAGATCTTCCAGAACATAAGATTATGGCCGAGAACGTTGTCAGGCCTGAATATAAATAAGAATTATCCGACCAACTATCCGTTGGGGGTGAAATACAACGAATGTTGTATTTCTCCTTAAAGCTGAATAAGTATCTTGTCGAGGCACAATTGCATAATGCCGAATAAGAATAATGTTTTCCAGAACATAAGAATATGGCCGAGAACTTTGCTGGGCCTGCATATAAATAAGAATTACCCCGACCAACTATCCGTTGGGGGTGACATATAATAAATGTTATAGTTCTCCTCGGAGCTGAATATGATAATAAGTATCTCGCCGAGTTCCATGTTGAGATGAATATAGAATATGAATCCCAAGGGATATATAGAATAATTTGTGCTTGAGCCGATATCTGGGCCTGAATATAAATAAGAATTGCCCCGACCAACTATCTGTTGGGGGTGAAATATAATAACTGTTGTAGCTTTTCCTCGGAGCTGAATATGATAATAAGTATTTCGCCGAGCTTCATGAAGAGATGAATATAGAATATGAATCCGAACGGATATATAGAATAATTCGTGCTTGAGCACAAATCAAAGCAATAATAAAATATATAGTTCCTTGCTGAGGTGAAATTTCATAATGCTGAGCAATGATAATAGTTTCCAGATTGTTTCCTAGCATTCGTCGGTGTTGAGTCTTGTACCTGTAAAAATTAATATCTTGCTCTACCATTTGTGTAGGCTGAATTGATTAGTCGCGAGAATAATTTACTCATCCAATCAATATATGATATGTATATGTTTGAGAAATAAAAATATTAATTTCAAAAAATGAAATAATATATGTTGGCTGATATGTCGAGGTAAAATTGCCTGATGTCGAGCAATAATACTTTTCCAGAGGTTTACGAGAGCTTTCATCGGGATTGAATCTCGTCCCTATGAAATTTTAATAAGCTTCCCGAGCACCTGTCGAGACTAGAGAAAATAATTATTATCATGAGAATAATTATTCAATCAAACAATATGTGATGTGTATCAGCATAAAATAATAAAAATTTCAAAATATGAAATAATATTTTTATGCCAAATGTGTGTGAGATGGACAAATTTTTATCAGATATGCATCATAAATAAGACGTAGAGTTTTTTATAAAGTTATTTAATCTCCAACAACTAATCAGGTATAAGTTGTTGTTTGAAAATTATTTATCACTTGGTTTTAAAGATATTTTTGGGGTGATCACAAGTTAAAAAAGACTTAAGCCCCCTGTTTGTTCCCGAGCTGAACTCGTGTTTAAAGAAATATCTGGGGTGCTTCGCATTTTTTAATACCCCAAGATTCTACTGTTGCCGAGAAACGGCACGGATGTTGCCGACCAACATTTAAGGATATCTCAAGTTATAGAATATATGGTGTCGACCAAGAAGCAAATGGTCCCCGACCAGCTGAGCAATTTCGCCGATCAACAAAAATGGTGCATTGACAGCACCGAACAACATTAGATGTCACCGACCAAAAAGTGGATGGTTGGATAGTTGCCGACCAGTAAATTGAACTTGTTCTATCGCCGATTAAGAAGTAGATGATCGTCGACCTGCAATTGGTTCCACCGAGCTACAATATGAGTCTCCGACCAATAATAAGATACCTCGTAGTTGGATAAAATTATTTCAACGTTGCTGATGGATCTTCACATCTTATCTCCGACAAATAAAAATGGTCTGGTTAAGCTTCCCTTTAATAAACGATGGCCCAAGATGATGCCGACCAACAATATGGATGGCTGACCAGAATATCTCGAATCCTTAGATAAGAAAAATAACATTCGATGTAAAATCTAAGCATTAAGAATGTTAATTAAATGAATAATTATCTAATCCACTAGATCGTGTGATTCCGATAAAGAAACCATGTGATGTGATGAACGAGGGGCCAACATATCAAATTTGTGCCAAAGAGTCTTGATATGGTCATGATTTGTTTTACTGATCCTTTTTTACAAGAGGTGGGTAATGATTTTTCAGGTGAGAGAAAATTATTTTTTATATTGATCCTCTCCTATTCCCTATTTGAAGAGATAAAAATATGCTGAATGATCGAAGTTATTACCAAATTTATATCAAAAATCAATCAATGAGACTTTATTGACATAGATGGAAGATGAACCAAATTAAGTATATAGTTCATAAAAATGAATGCAAAGAGGCTCAAACTTGAAGAGAGAGAAAATAGATCTGGGTCATGATTTCCATGAGAAAACTTTTTATTGTCTTTAACCTTTTCCCATTCTCTGATTAAAAATATGATGGGAATTTGAATAGACATCAAAGATCTTACAAAATTTATAATGAAAATTATCAAATCTTACCACCGTCATATATATTGGTATATGTAATCATTTAAAATATTTATTCCATGATATAAAATTGAAACTTGAGAATCAAGCAAAAAGTTATGATTTATGAAATCCACTATTTTTCAGATTTCTAAATAAGAATGAATCTAACAGTTATGATTTAAAAATCATGATATGCAACATTTTGCAGTTAAAAATTGGACAATTAATTTATGTATATAAACATAAAAATCATGATTGAATCAAAAGATGTATGTATAATTGATTATACGTAGAGAAAATAAAAACCTAGCTTTTGATGGAGAACAACGCTTGTAACACGTTCCCACAGACGGCGCCAATCTGTTGAAGACAGAAAATGGCCACTGCCATTTTAGTGGCTTCAACAGCAGATAAATGATGAGGATGAGATTGAAGATGAAGATAAACATTCACATCAAACATATAAGAGACAAAGGTTTTTAAAGTGGTTCGGCTATGAATAAAGCCTACGTCCACTGTTATTTTATTCCCAGTGGTGTAGAGAGAGAAAGGATGTGTATCTTGTGTATGGTGTTTCTAGGTTCTCCCGGATATCCTCGGATCTTCTCCCTTTTGGCTAAGGGGATACATGTATTTATAGTGATGGGAGATAAAGAGATTCATTGTATGTAGACATTTATGTCTACATTCAACGAATCTAATTGTTGAATTGCTTGGTATGCTAGTATAAATGTACATTAAGGCTCATTAAATGCGCTGCCATCTTCATTAATGCATAGTTATCCTTTGATCTTCCTGGTTGGTATGCCGACCAACTCTCCTCGGGTGCCGACTAACTCTCCTCGGGGGCCGACCAACTCTCCTCGGGTGCCGACTAATTCTCCTCGGGTACTGACCAACTCTCCCCGGGTGTCGAATATTGCCACGTAGGATGACATGTGTCCTTTTCTGATTGGTCCTCGTAGATGGAGAATTTTTTGCGTTAACACCATAATTTAAGCAAATTCCTAAAAGTATGCCCTAATCGAAATGCTACCTTAAATAAGAAAATAATAACCTACAATTAATTATTACCTAATTTATTAAAAAACACATGCATTAAAATGAAATACAATTGCATGTAAAATATGATTTATATTGGTGCACTCCACATTAAATAGAGGCTTAATGCTCAATATTTCTTCTCGTTAATGAAATTTGGATCTCTCTCTACGCCTAAGTAGTAGATGGAAACTTTTTAGTATATCATTTTTAAGAGTGATGATTGTGTTTACTAATAACCCGTAGGCAATAGTTTACCTTACGGTTGACAGGGATATTCCTGTATTTTAAGTAAAAGAGTATGAACTATAATTGGTTTGATCTGGTTAAGGTGAGGGAGAGCTTAATAGTCTGATGAACAAGGCAAAGACTAAAACTTTAGTAGAACATCGAGTATTCGAGTGGGCCTTCTGCTTTTTTCAAGTTCATTATGGCCTTATCTCATACGGAAATATAAAGAAGGAAAAGAAATCAACCCCTTGTAATTAGTTCAAACCAATGCTAGATAGTATTTGTGCAATGTGACTAAAATATCAAATTTTTAGATTAGGTGCAATGTCAATGTCCACTTTGAAGATTTCAGCATATTTTATATACTTTTTCAACCACTTATTATTATTATTATTATTATTATTATTATTATTATTATTATTATTTTTTGGGGGTGGGGTGGGTGTGGCAGGTCCTATTTTAGAGAAGAGGTTCGTTGAGGTTTGTCTCTTCGGTGGATATAGATATTTGTTAAGATGGACAGGGGGTAGATATTGTCGCTTTGAAAAGGTAGTTGGAGGACTAGGACTATTGTCCCTTTGAAGGTGACGTACTTTGTTGGACCACAGCTAGGAGTACGATTTTGATTTCCAAACATCTGAAGAATGTAAATGCTTGACTAGTACTCCCTCTGTCCCAAATTAAAAGTCCATATCCATTTTTCGAATAGATTAAGGATATACTCAATCAATGGTTACGATCAATACTTGTTAACTATTGTGGAATTTGATTTGTTGATTATGTTAAAAAAGGAACGTGGACTATTAATTCGGGACAACCTAAAATAAAAAATAATGGACTCTTAATTTGGGATAGGGAGTAGTGGTTATCCGTGTAAGATAGTGGAGGAGTCTGCTGTTGCATTACAGGATAGCTAAGACCTTATGGGATGTTCTATTTGTTCTTTTTATGATTTCTCTCTCATGCCAAGGGTAGAGGTGCAGCTGGTGTCAGGGATACAGGGTTAAGAAGGAAGAAGGAGGTTAGGAAGAGTTGGGATGCTGCATCAAATTGCATCTTATGGAATATTTAAAGAGAGGATAAAAGGTTTTCGATGGGATGAGCTTCCTTTCAGGAAGTTAAGGTTTCTTTTCCTGAGTACCCTATATATATTCCTCAGAAAAATGTAACCTTATGATTTCATTTTTTCTGGGTAATTTACGTTCTTTTTTTGTGCATTTCTTGTTTTCGTTTTGTGGGTTTTATGTGAGCCTTTATTTTATATTTATTTCTATTTTTTGGCAGTGGCTTTTTCTTGTACACGTGTGTATCTGAGGTCCGCTGCGTATGGCATTTTTTTTAAAACACTTTTACTTGGGGGTGGAACTTTTCCCGAACTTCTGATTTGTCGAAAATTAGATCCATTTTTTTCTCCTGATTTTGGAAAAATATAGTCAATTTATGATTTCCAAAATTTCGATTTCTTGGAAAAAATTGGATCAGAAATGGAAATCAATTTGAAAATTCTGATTCTCTTACTAGGGTAGTTCATAGTCATGACAAATGTTTGTGTTTTGTTATTTTTTAAAGGTGTATCTTTAATAGAAAGCGTGTGATTGTCATTGACTATATCATAAGAAATAACATTTATTCTTAATTTTCCTTGGACTGTTGAGACATCAATTTCAGCTCATTAATCCTCCCTCCTAATTTGTTTGAGGTGCTCTTATGTCATTTATAAATGTAGCAATTTATTTGAATTTCTTTTTACAATCAAACATCAAAAGTATTGTCATGTACCCATTGAATACACATCTTATTTAGTTATTTTTTCATCTAGCTGATCAAATGGGATTATTACTTGTAGCTGCTCTTATCATATGCTGGACCAGCCTCAAATGCCCGCGTGGAGCGTGTCACACGGGATTGCTTCGGTGATGGTGGTGCTCTCGCGGAAGTAATGTCTTTATATGAGAACGTGAATGACAATCACACTATAGAAGATAATCTGGAGGAAGACACAGAGCTGAAAGAACAGGAAAATAGCCGCTTGGCTATCGAGGTATAAAATCAACTAATAGTCTTTATGCAAGATAATATGCTCAACCTTTTGTCTATGGCAGTTTACTTGCCTGGTGACAACAACCTCTTGTGTTGATAATGTAATATCCAACTTAATACAATTTACCCAATTTTTTGACCACGCTCCTTTTTCATGGTCTATGAATGGCAAATGTTCTCTTTTGCATCAATTACTGTTAAAGTGTTGCTAAGTTGTTATTTCCACCTTGCACTCCACATATGCTGAAAGAGGTCGTACCTTAGTGTGATGGCAAGTGTCCTCGTCCAAGTTACGGTTGGTCTCGGGTTCGAGATATGGGAGCAGCCTCTTCATATATGTATGGAGGTAAGGCTTGCCGACATCCACCTCTTCTAGACCCTGCTATTAAGCGGGAGCTTTGTGCACTAGGTACGATTTTTTTTTACTCCACATATGCAGCAGGAAAATGCTTTTCCTTGTAACATCTTTTTTAAAGCTACTAATTAATCTACTTGTAGCCTTGTTGTCAAAGCGTGAATCGAAAACCCTATGAATCGTGAATCAAATCGTAAGAATTGATATAAATGTAGAAATGTAGGAAATCATATACAAATACATACATAACACAATAAAATATGTAATAAAACATGATATGACCTAAAACCAATTTTAAGACATTTAGAAATTTAACTCACAAAATGAACTTTCATTATCATTACTAAGATAAAGATTTGTCTTTCAATGTTTCCAATTCCAATTCATCATCATAATCATAATAATTGCATCTTAAATGCATTCAAGTGTTACGATTTTGAGCCCAATGTTGTTACGGTTTATCTTTAACATTTTGACAAAATAATAACACATTAAGAATCACAAGATATTATCACAAAAAATAGGAGTAAATAGAGCCTTACACTTCACTTCTCAAAGCCAGAAAAAGACAATGAAGAGAACCCTTGTCGAACCTATTTCTTCTCCAAAGTCTTTGGATTCAAGAGGAGAAGAAACGCAACAGGTAATAAAAGGAAAAGGAAGAGATCGAAGGTTGAAAAGAAGAAAAGAAGATAACGATGAAGGTAGAAAATAAAAAAATAGATATCGCAGCCTACATGTTGGGTTGCCGAAGCTTATTTTAAAATAAAAATTAAAATAAAAGAACAGAACAAACGCGTTTTCTTAAATCAGGTAAATAAAACCAATAAATCCCAATGAGATTCACGATTTACCCACTGAATCGGGTGATTCACTTTAATTTTGTTGACCCATTACGATTTGAATTGCGAGTCGTGTTAATATCATGTTAATTTAGTGTTCCCCCCGTATTGGGCCCTAAATGTTTTGGGCCTTAGTTGGGTTGTCTTAGCTTTTGTAGTATGTAGTTACTTCCAAAATTGTAATATTTTTAGTATAAATACAATTATTGGATTCCCAATTGGGTAAGCCATCACATTACAAAACCCTAAACCCATTTTTCTCTCTACAACCCATCTCTCTCTCTCTAAAACCTCTATCTCTCGTACATCAGCGCTACCTAGGGTTTCTTTTACCCCCAACATAACCCTAATCTACAATCGAACCTCCTTAGGTTTTTTATTCCCTTCACCATTACAACCCTAATCTGATGTGAATCAAGAATGCGGAAGCGTTACTATTACACTACACACCAACTAAATACACCAAATAAAACTAAAAAGAGTTTCTCTTTATATATTCTGATTTTCGATATTCAAGTCTAATTACAAAATGAAGGTCCAGGGCCTATTTATAGGAGAGATTAGCTTGCTAACTAAGCTAAGATTCGAAAAGACTTAATAACTAAAATTGACTAATTAGCCCCAATCATATTTGGAAACTAATTAAACACCAAAAATAAAAGAAAATGACAATAATACCCTAAACTAAAAATAGAAAAAAAAATAGTCTTCTCCCGGGAGCACAACCACGCGCCACGTGTCACCAATATACATCATAATCAGACAAATTTAGGTTGAAACCTAGAGCCAACCTGCCCTAGGGTGTAAATTGAATCAGTCGGCCCTTTTTTTCCTTGTTTTTTCCTAGTCAATTTTCCCTGATTGTTTTTTGGTGTTTGTTTGGTTGTTTTCTTGGTACCCTAACTACTCTCAAAAGTTTTTATCAGATCTGTTTTCTACATTTTCAGTCACTTCTTGCGATACTATGGGTGATTCTGGTAGTGGAAAATATATTTTTTCATCAGCTCAACATACGTGACTCAATGAGTTACGAGTGTTCTTTTAAACGGGTAGAATTTCGCTTTGTGGTTTCATTCCTTTCGCCTCTACGTTGGGTGGTGGTGGGGGAGGAATGCACCAGCGGACAATGATCCCAAATTATTTAATCAATGGGATATGGAGCAATGCATTATCTTGAGTTTGATATTCAACTCTATGGACGAGGATATTTACACCATGTTTATGTTCTATGCGTCGGTTCCCACCCTTTAGAAGACCATCAACCAAATGTATACACAAGCATATAATGACGCCTGCATCTTTGAGCTTTATTAGGATATTGCCAGTGCTTCACAGGATGCAATAAATCTCTCGATTCAGAATTATTTTGAATATCTTCAGCCCCGATGGGAGGAGTTGGCCTATTATGAGGCTTTTATTTCTCTTCAGAAGCAATGCCACTATAAGTGAAACGATTGGATAAATAACATACTTACCAGTTCCTTTTGGGTTTACGATCTAAGGAAGATTCTCTCAAGAATCAGAACCTAAACACATCTCTTGTGCCTCCTCTGCAAGAGGCGTTTGCTATTGTTGATTGTGAAGAGCGCTGTCTCCGTCTTACTGAACCACCTTCTGTGCCTGCTTCCTTCCTCAGATGATCAGATGCATTTGCGAAGAGTTCGGGATCCCATTGCTGTGATGGGATTATTGTCTACCACCACTGTAGGGCTATACGGTACTCTAGGACTAGGACTCGGTGCTTTAAATCGAAGTAGAAGTTTGCTAAGATTGGTTCATCTGTTCCCCTCGTTCTCTGGTTTCTCTCATGTGATCTCCATTGCTGATGCCGCTTGTCCTCCAACGGCTTTTCCGGTGGTTCCTCTTCCACCCGCATCAGTTGATTTGAGTTGGAGTCTCATCTTGGACAGATTCAGGAGCAGTTGAGTTTTCTCACAACCAGAGAAAGATCCGCTGCCACAATTGCTTCAAGGTTCTCCACTGCAAAGTTCACTTGGATTCTGAATTTCAGAGCCATTGATCACATGACATGTGAGTCGTTCCTTTCTTCCTCACCCACCAATCCCATTTGTCAATTTGTTCTGGGATGTGCGCTTATCTCCTAAGATTATTCTTTCTTCAATTCTGCATGTCCTTGATTTTTCTTTTAATCTTTTATCTGTTAGCCAACTTCCCAAACATCTTAATTGCATTGATGTGTTGCTCATTGTTATTTGAATGTTATTTGTAGTATCTGAGTTCGAGTATGTTTTTTGGCAGCGGCTATATGAGTGCGATGGGTTGTACCACTTTGGGAATCCACCACCGCAGTCTCCTACATCCAGCCTCAATGCTTATATTCTACCGAGTTTTATTTCATATGATGTTTCTCTTAGCACCTTGCATTTGTGACATGCCCGTGTAGGGCATGTCAACTTTCATTACTTATATTTGTTATTTCCTTCCCCTTTTAAAGTATTTAAAAACAAAATTCTTATGTAAAATTTGTGAACTTTCTAAACATACTCGAACTAGTTACATTCCTCATATGAGTCGTGCCCCTAGTATGTTTGATTTGTTTCATTATGATGTGTGGAGGCCATCCTCGGTTACTATTTTTTGGGGTCATCGCGATTATATGACAATTATTGATGATTACACTAGATTCAATTGGATATATTTCCTTGAAAGAAAATATGAATTTCTTCTTTTGTTTATCCAATTTCTACAATACTCGATTTGTAACTATGGTTAGTAATCTCCAATTAATAATGGGTGTGAGTATGACTCTAATGAATTTCGGTTCCAACTTAATCAAATAGGGATCCTTCGTCAACTCACTTGTCCGTATATACTAAAATAAAATAGGGTTGTGAAACGTAAAAAACGTCATCCTATGGGCGTTGTTAGATGTTTATTAAGTGGTATGAAGGTGCTTTAATCCTACTGGAATCTTGTTCTCACCGCCACATTTATCATCAACCGAACCCTGAGTCGGGTCTTGGGGGTAAAGCTCCCCTTTAGTGTCTTCAAACCGACATCACTCTATTTCACATCCCTCCTCGTATCTTTTGGTGTACTTGCTTTGTTCATGAACGTAGTCCCTCTAGACACCAACTTAATAGTAAAACTATTCAATGAATTTTGCTGGTTACTCCTCGATGTTTAAGGGGTATCGATGCTATGACCTGGTATCCAAACATATGTATTACTCTCTTGATGTCACTTTTTATGATAAATGTTCCTTTTTATGGAGGTGTGACTCATCCACAGGCTCCTATCTCTCCTATCTCGACATCTCTTTGAGGATAAGGTGTCATTTCTTGCTTATCTTATTCCCTTATTTGATGAGACTTCTTTCCCCATGCCATCGGAGCCCCCTCTGTAGATATATTCCCATCGTACTTGGCCGCCGCTTCCAACACCTTCTTTGGACTCATGTAGTTATCTCTTCTTTATGATGTAACTACACGTCTAATGCCAACTTTAAAGGCACCACACCAATTTAGAGAGAGAAACTAGAATTTCTTTATATTTTTCAAAAGTAAGATTCCATTCAAATGAGAAACTAAGGCCCGTTATATAGGGGGGAGAGAAGATTCTAGAAGAGATCTCCTAAGCTCCTATTCGTTGAGAGGTGTAAGTCCATGTGATATCACATGGGCTATAACTAACTCCCAAATACATCACATGTCAAAATGAAACCCGCTAGAAGCTTCCTCTCAACCATTGCTACTACTAAAAATGTAAACAAAATACTAAACAGCTAATAAAAGGAAAAATACAATTCAATACTAAAAATGGAAGAAAATATTAAAATAACCCTAATTTCCATCATTCTCCCCCACTTAAAATGAAGCTCGTCCTAGAGCTTTCAAAATTGGAGATGCATGTGAAAAGTTCCTAAAATATGTGGTGAATAAATCATCGCCTTAGAAGACTCGACCACGTTTCCATTCCGGCGATGATCTTCCTCTATTTCTCTCTCTTTTCTCACTTTCAACCCACAAAATGGGTCGCCTCCGGGGGTCAAAAATCAGTCTAGGGGTTCGAAACCCTAGATCAAGCTATCCATGGCCATCACCGGCCAGATCCAAAGCCATCAGGGGTCTTCGAAGCACAAAGAGGGCTGCTGAAGGTGACACGGCGGCGGGGAGGGCCAATTTCCCCCCCTTTTGGTCATTTTCTTCTCTATTCTCTTGCCTCTCCTCAATCTAATTTTAGGGCTGGATTTCAGGCCCTCTTTCTTCGTTATTTTTTGGGTTTTGATAGAGGTGGGTTTGGTGGGGTTAGGGTTTTGAGTTGATGGGGCAACAGAGGGTGGTGAAAGGGGGAATGAGGGTGTTGGAGCAGCTGGGATGATAGCGAAAGCGTGGGTTGAGTCTGAAGTGGTAGAGTGTGGTGGCGGTGGTGAGGGAGGGAGGGGTGGGTGGGTGAGAGAGTGGTGGTAGGTTGGTGGGGAAGAGTTAAAATCCTAGAATTAGGTGGATGGAATAATTCAGGAGTTATTCGGGCTAAGAAGGTGGAAAAAATAGGGATTTGGAAGGCTTGGGGGCTGCCCCACCCCGGTTGACTGAAGTTCCGGCGGTCTGGTGACCGAAGTAGGCAAAATGGGATGAAAATAAAGGGGGTGGCTTGGGACTGGGGAATATGGATCCGAAGTTGGATCGTTGATCGGACCATCGGAAGGGGGTGGGAGAAGGGCGCCGACTTCGCCGGAGCCGGGGAAAAAAGGGCGGTAAAGGTTGTTTTAGGGGTATTTTGGGGTGGGGTCCTTGAGAGAAATTGTAGATCGGGATGAAAAGAGGGCGTGAGAGAAGTTGGGGGGGGGGGGGGGGGCTTTGGAGGAGTTTGAAATTTTTTCGATGACTGAAAAAGTGGCGACAAGGGACTGGCGGCGGCAGGAGGGTGGTGTAAGGTTGGTGGTGAAATATTAGTTGGTGGGTGGGTAGTTAGAGTGATTGTAGTGAGTAGTGGAGTTAGGGTTAGGGTTTAGGTGGGGGGAAGATGAAGATGGGTCTTGGCGGGTGTTCGGGTATGGGGTTAGGGTAGGGTTATGATTTTGAAAAAGAGATGGCATGTGTTGGATGAGGGTGGCCATGTGTTGCTTCAAGAGGTAGGCCATTTCTTTTCTCATTTGTTCTTGCATTTGGATAAATCTCTCATCAATTGTTGCCTTTTTGGGAGCTATTAAAATGTGAATTGATTTAAATGATTTTTTTTTTGTTGCGACACCTCACAGACAAAAATGAAAAAAATTGTGGTGACAACTCACACACAATTGGGGGAGCTTCACCTTGCTCTGATACCAATTGACGTAACCACACGTCTAATGACAACTCTAAAGGCACCACACCAATTTAGAGAGAGAGAGTAGAATTTGTTTATATCTTTCAAAAGTAGAATTCCGTACAAATGAGGGACTAAGGCCCTTTATGTAGGGGGAGAGAAGATTCTAGAAGGGATCTCCTAAGCTCTTATTCGTTGAGAGGGTGTAAGCCCATTTGATGTCGTATGGGTTATAACTAACTCCTAAATACATCACATGTCAAAATGAAACCTTTTTAGAAGCTTCCTCTCAACCTTTGCTACTACTAAAAATGTAAACAAAATACTAAACAATTAATAAAAGGAAAAATACAATGCAGTACTAAAAATGCAAGAAAATATTAAACTAGCCCTAATTTCCATCACTTTACCTCCTCTTACTTCTGATTTTCCTTCTCGTTCCCCTTATTGTATTCGACGCCCTACTTACTTTATTTCCTAACATCTTTCCTATTATAGTATTTCAGGTCAGCATGACTCCATCTCCATCCCCGGTCAGTGGTTAAGGAACTCTAGAATCCTAAGTGGGTGGACGCCACGAGAGTGGAAAACGATGCTTTGGACCGAAATGGTACATGAAATCTTATTTATCTACATAGTTGTCAAATCGTGAATCGTATTGTGAATCGTTTACCTCCTGAATCGCGAATCGTGAATCAAATCGTGAATCGAACCGGTCGAATCGGAATCAAATGATAAAAATGAAATAAAACATACGTAAATGGGATTTGACACTATAGAATTGGTAATTAAGTATAATATGACAAAAAACTAATCACAGCACATGATATTATACCAAAATATAGCACAAAAATTAACCGTAGCACATGTTCTAAATCGTTTTAAGCTTGAAAATGTAAAAAACAAAAGTAAATCATAAAAAGTCATCATCAATGATCATTCTTCTTCATTCATCATCATCATCAAAGCCCAAATCACCATCATCGTCATCCTCCTCCTCCTCCGTTATGACAATTTGATCTCCCCCCTCATCAAATTCCTCTTCATATTCATCATCATCCTGCTCATCATCAAGAATTTCAATATCATCATCTGCCACTTGTTTGCCTTTTCCCTTGGCATTTAAATTCCTTGGCCCTATATAACACAAAATAATTTTGACATATATTAACAATAAGATTAGCGTGTGTGTATATATATATATATATATATATATATATATTAGTAACAAATAAACAATAATTATAATAATTCCACATATTTTCACCTCACTTCCTCTTTTTGCTAGGCCCTTCATCTTGGAAGCATTCGTGAACATCCAACCATGATTGGTCGGTGGGAAGACATGTTTCCTCTATATCTCTCTCAGTGATCCAATCATCATCATCATCCTCCATATCGGATAGACAAATCGGATCCAAGTCACCACATTCTCTCCTTTGCTCTCGTCTCATTTCAAGTTGAAGATTATACATCACGAAAACAAGAGCATTCAACCTTTGTTGCTCCAAACGATTTTTTTTCTTGGAATGCACATGATCAAATGTGCTCCAATTTCTCTCACAACCTGTCGCATTACATGTGAGACTAAGAACTCGTATAAGAATCTTTTGAAGCTCCGTTACATCTTCACCAAAACTTTCCCACCAATTGGCTACATAAACAAAAGAATATAAAAATTTCAGAAACATATAAATTCATTAAAATAAAAGAAAAATCAGCAACATATAAATTAACATAAAAATATAGCAACATATAAACTCACCGGGTTGTTTTTTATCTGTCGTTAGCGTTGCCGAACTTCTACCGAACAAATCCTGCACACGTTTTAAACTTATCCATTTGCTCTTGTACGGTGATAATTGTATCGATGTCCACACACATCCTCTCTATAGTGTCATACAAACCACGCTTCACCTCTCTATCAACCTTAAAGTCATCACTGAAGTGGAATCTTCAAATATAAACCAAAAATATATTTTATTCCTTTATATAATATAAATTAGAATATAGTGGAATCTTCAAATATAAATTAGAATATAAATCATGTTACCTTTGGTTCAAATAGTATCCCGCGGCATGAAGTGGCCTATGGAGTTGAAGATCCCACCTCATATCAATTATTTTCCAAATCTTCATATATCTCCTCTCTACATGATTAAAATTAATCGCAATATGCTCCATCGCCCGATCCATAGCTTCATATATGTAACCCATTACCGGTTTTTCATCTCCATCAACAAGCCTCAAAACTTTGTAAAGTGGATGTACACTTTTCAAACAATATTTAATCGCTTTCTAGAAATTTGTGTCACCCAAAATGATACCCTCCACTTTCTTCGCATCCACCTTGTTAGCAAAAGTTCCACTCATCCAATTGATCGACGTAAACATACGCCTCAATGTCCATTTATTTTCTCCAAAACTCGTCAATGTGAGAAAGGAAGTGGCAAACCTAGTTGCTCCCGCTCTAGTAAGTTCCCTCTTATTTGAAAATCTTCTAAACAAATCAAGCACCCATGTATGCCTATAAATATACACGGTAACTTCTCTTGCCTTTGTAATTGTGTTTTGAAATATAGGCAAGTTACCAATGTTGGTAAGCATCAAATCAATCAAATGGGCGGTACACGGGTTCCAAAATAAATTCTTTCTTTTCTCTTTCAATAACCTCCTTGCGGCTACATACGCCGATGCATTGTCCGTCACCACTTGCACAACATTTTCTTCCCCAATCTCTTCCACCATACTATCAAGCAACTCAAACAATCTCACCGCATCCTTGATGATCGAGGAGTTGTCCACGGATGTAAGAAAAACCGTCCCGCTCGGGCTATTCACTAAAAAGTTAGTGAGCGATCTTGATTTTCCATCGCTCCACCCATCCGACATTAAAGTGCACCCCGTTTTTTTTCATTCCCTTTTATACTTCTCCAACAAGCTATGCACACTTTCCATTTCCTTTTTCAAATACGTGACCCTAGCTAGCTTCATGATAGCTAGGGGGCTTCAATCCCTTGCCATTTTTCTCCAACCGTCACCAACATTTTTTTAAAATGAGGACACTTCACAATAATGAATGATAGAGCATTCTTATAGAAAAACCTCAATATATGCACACCGGCTCCCTATCCTTTAGTATTTGATTCAGGGTTTGTTGTTTACCCTTTCCCCCACACCCCTAATAACAAACCTATCCATTCCCCCTTTTCCCTTCCCCGTCGAACCTCCCTCATCATCGTTCCCCCCTTGAAAGCATTCATCTTCAACATTTGCTTGACTTTGATTGCTACCAACCATGGAAGTAGAATTTTGACACAAATACTCTTGAAAAAATATTCTAACAGGCTCGAGATATTGTTCACACATACTAGTATCGCTATGAGTCCCGGCAAAATGTTGTTTCATTCGGAAGACTCCTCCCCATTTTATTGCTCCACAATAGTTACGTTTCAATTGCATTCTATTGTTCTCATTCACCTTGGTGCAATGAGTCCAAGTTGGATCGGTTTCTTTCTTGCACTTTGACTTTACCATCTTGATTTTCAAAGATGAAACAACCTACAAATCAATATCAATCTATTTAATAAACAATTCAAACAATAACTAAAAAATTTAATCAAATACATATGGTTTATAACAGCAAAATAATAACTAGTAAAAAAAGGAGAAAAATAACTAAAAAAACAAATTAATTAGTAATGGTTCTATAACTAAAAAAATAACAAAAAAATTAATTAGTAACAACACCCAAATTACAAATTAATTATAGCAAAATTAATTATAAATTAATTATAGCAGCAAAATAATTAGTAATAGCAAATTAATTATAATAGCAAACTAAAAAAATTAGTAGCAGCAAATTAATTATAACAGCAAAATAACTTATGAATTATAACTAAAAATAAATTAATAACAACAAATTAACTAAAAAAAATTAATTAATAACAGCAAAATAACTACAAAAAATAGCAAAATTGGTAGCAGGTCTTTAAACAAATTAATAACAGCCTTTAAACAGATTAGAAACAAATAAAAACAAAAAATAAAAAAAACAACAACCATATAACAACATGTATAGAATAAACAACAAAAGAAAGGTTTTTTAACAAAACAAAAAAATAAACAGCAAAAGAAAACATACGATTGTTGGTCGAAATGGGTTTTTGATTGTTGCTGGTCTTCGATTTCCAAAAAAAAATTAAGATTTCGAGCTTCGATTGTTGGTCGTAATGGCTGTTGGTTTGGGAAAAGGGGTTTCGGTGGTGTTTCCAGAAAAAAGGTTTTTCGTTTGGTTGGTTTGTTGGTCGAAATGGGTTTTCTAATAAGTTGGGTTAAAAAAAATTGGTATGAGTTGGTTATAAAGTGAATCGTTTAATGAAACGATTCACGATTCAAACCGGATCGTACGGTTCTCAATCGAATCGTTCGATTCTATAACCCTTTGCAATTCTAACCCCGATACAAATCGTTTTTGCCCTGAATCGAATCGTACGATTCGACTCGCGAATCATACGATTTTGATAACTATGTTTATCTACCTTCCGAGGAGAAGAACGTTGGATGTAAATGGGTCTTTGGTGTGAAATTTTAGCCAATGACTCTATTGATCGCTATAAGGTGCAATTGGTGTCTAAGTAATTTACATAAGTTCCTGAGAAAGATTTTGGTGTTACACGTGTCCTGGTGGCCAAGCTTACTTCTATACGATTATTGATTTCTCTTTCGGCATCCCACTCTTGGCCTCTACATCAGTTAGACGTCAAGAATGACTTTCTACATGGAGATCTTTTCGAGACCATTTCCTCTTCCAAGTAGGTTTTTAGGATGAGGGGGAGTATACTGGGAAAGTATCTTTTCGAGACCATTTCCTCTTCCAAGTAGGTTTTTAGGATGAGGGGGAGTATACTGGGAAAGTATCGTCTACAGAATTCGCTTTATAGGCTTGAGCAATCATCTCGGGCATGGTTCAACAGATTCAGTGAGGTGTCTGCATCCATGGGGTTTGCTCGACGACATTTTGATCATACGTGTCTTTTTCGTCAGCCAGATATATTATTTTGTTGGTTTATGGGATTGCACGAGTGAAGAAGGATATTTGGAACGATGTTGGTCTTCTTTGTTATTTTCTTAAGATGAGGTGAATTGATCTCGATGCAGCATCTCTATATCCCAACGTAAGTACACTTTGGATCTTCTTCAAGATTCCGGGATGCTAGGTAGTCATTCAACTTTTTTACCTATGGACCCCAATCTAAAGCTCTCGTTCGAGACGGGTGATTTAATTCCATATCCTTTAGTTTATTGGGGATTGGTTAGTTGCGTTTTTTACTTAACCAACACGAGGTCGAATTTGACATTTGCTGTGAGTATGATTAGTCAGTTTATGCATGTTTCATGCACTGCATACTTGGATGCTCTCCACCACATTTGAGATACTCAAGTCATGTTCATGACTTGGATTGTTTTTTGCCTCATTGCTTCGCATGTTTTACTGATGCGGAATCTAAACAGATAAACGTTTCACTTCAGGCTATTATTTTTCTACGGTTCTCACCTCATCTCATGGAAGAGCAAAAAGCAGGCGGTAGTTATGCTTTTGTGGCTTCGATTGATTTTTGGCGAGTTGGGTTTTAGAGAGAAATAATCATCAAAGCTATTTTGTAATAATAAGTTGGGTACTATGCTTGCATCTGATTCTATGCTTCATTAGAGGACGAAGGAGGAGGTTGATATTCATTTTATCCGAAAAAGATGAGGTCTGAAACCATTTGTCCGGCTTTTGTCTCTTTGTCAAATCAGATGGCGGATTTCTTCACCTAATCAATCGGGCCCTCTTTACTTCGATCTTTCGTTGCCAAGTTATGCTCGATTGATATCTTCCCTCCAGTTTGAGGGGGAGTATTATTATTCATGTTATTTTAGTATTTTTTCCCTTGTATTGGGCCCTCCATGTTTTTTTGGGTCTTGGTTAGGCGGCCTTAGCTTTCTAGTCTCAAGAACCTTCTAAAATTGTAATATTTTTATTCTAAATACAATTATTGGAGTCCCAATTGAGTAGGCCATCACATCACAATTTTTTTTTGTACGATTTTGACAACTATATAAATAATTTGTATTGATAACACATGCACAGGATAGGCACGAACATACAAGCATGCATACAAGTCATATAACACTAGATTGTAAATTGTTTCATGCACATACACACACACATAAATAGGGACAACAATATGCACACCGAAGAGTTATACCAAAAGAGCACCAGATGATGTGATAGTGCAATAAAACATTGTACTACACAACACCACAGAACGAACAACACTTTATTGAGCTTGCCCCATATTTTGGTACAATTTTAGTGTAATTCTCAAGTTCTTAAAACATTTCCCTATATATATACATATTTGTATGGACTCGTTTCTAGACAAAAACAGATGCTTATATATACACATATAATGAATGCCTACACGCATGAATTGTTTAATGTTTATACATATAGAAGTGAAAAATTTATATGGGTGGGGGAGGGAATATTTTTTCAAATCGCCATTATGGATTTATAGACATGCACGTGTTGTGTTACATATACATGCTGTGTGTCTGTGTGTATATGTGTGCTTATTTTTTCGGCACATGAAGCTATGTGTAGTATTAGGAAAATTGACCTGTGAAAATATTTCTAGTTCTTTTTAGGATTTGCAAGTTATTTATAGTTTTTACATAAATCTGTTCAAATTATTTTACAAGCCACTGAAATTCTGATAATATTAAAATATTTATGACTGATTTCTGAAGTTAGAACAAGTGTAGTTGTAGTGTGCTGCTTCTTTATAATTTAGTAGTTGCTGGTTAATTGAGTCAATCTCCTCATCATATGTCCAATATCTGTTTTTTATTTTTTTGCCATGGCTTTTTGGTTTTGAAGGGAATTATGGTGATGCCTCATTTGGCTGTCCAAGCATTAGCTTTAACCATTCGTCACCTAAAACAATTTGGGTTCGAAAGGATTCTGTGCTTGGGAGCTTCATTTCGTCCCTTCTGTTGCAACATTGAGATGTCCTTGTCAGCCAACGCGATTCAGCAGTTAGAGGTATGTGACACCTTTCATACGCCTCACTACAATTCTAAGTTTTATAATGTGGTTTGGAATTGTTTTTTTTCATTACCAATGTGCCCAATAACGTTATTGGTGTAGGCAACTGAATCATGTTACCTCTATCCTGCTAATAATATTATCGATACAAGTTGCGACAATGCTTGAACTTGTGAGATAGAATCTATTTAATGCTCTACAGCTATGTTTAAGGGCTTTTTGGGCTTTAGGTCTGGCACGGCTAAAGATTTAGTCATAAGAACAGCATCAGCCTACATTATTTTTCTGAAGATAGGCCCTATAAAGCGAAAGTACTGAAATAATCATTGAAAAATATGGCAAAATACTGTTGCTGGTGCAGGCAGCTACGGAGATCATGGTGTAGAAATTGGGGAATTTGCTATGTTAGAATAAATGTTGCCAAAAACTGCATGTTGAAAACTGTTTTAGTGACGTTTAAAACAGTTTTAGCTGCGCTTATTGTAATGTTAAAACAGTTTTTAGTGATCATCATGTTCGTGTTGCTAGAAACAGTTTTATGCTATTTTTGGTATTTTAAAAATAATGCCACATATTTTGACAAAAATATGATCTACAGGAGTGAAAATGAATCAATTATTGGTTCTTTAAAAAACAGGGAAATCCTACACTACAAAAAATATTGAAATGGGGGTATCTTATGTTTTTATTACAGCTGCTTCCCAGGGATTATTCCCATCTTTTGCTAGCCTTTGGAACTTGCTGACTGCTGTGCAGTTGAAAGCATGGTAGGGGTGAAATTAGGTTCAACTTAAATATAAGGACTTTTATGAAACTTTCTATAAAATAGCAATGAAATTCACCCCATTTGACTTTCGTTCGTTCCCTATTATTTCACAAGGGTCAGCATAACTGATTACTTAAATAAACTGCTGGAAGATAGAGCAATTCTACGTTCATTCAGTTCCATTCATTTATTTATTTATATACTATTTTCCTTTTACAATTTTTTATTTATAATTTTTTAACTTAACCCACAATTTATAGAACGGGTTAAATGCTTGTAGGTTTTGAAGAATAACTCTGATGGGTCCGAGACTGGCTCCTTACTGCAGTGTATGAATAATACTCTTACTATATTTGGCTCAAGGCTTCTGAGGCACTGGGTATGGGATGCATTTATTTCTATTTCATTGTTCTTGTCATTTCTATTTCCTGATAAATGGTATTTGAGTTCTACTTCATAAAACAGGTGACCCACCCTTTATCTGAAAGAAACATGATAAATGCACGTCTTGATGCTGTTTGTGAGATTGCTGAATCCATGGGTTCTTGTAAAGCTTCTCACAATTTCAGCTCTGATGGGGAAGACTCTGACGTCACTATTGTGCGACCTGGAGTATATCATTTGCTTTCTTCAGTTTTGACTTCTTTAGGAAGGTCACCTGATATTCAGCGTGGAATAACAAGAATCTTCCATCGATCAGCTACAGCGTCTGAGGTAACAAATGACTTTTTCTCAAGTATCTAAATATTACTCTCACTGTCTCTCTCTATATTTGTGTGTATTGCATATATGTATGTGTCTGTGTAATGTTTGCTCATGTTGCTATATATTGTTCACTAATCTTGTTTTTAAATTACAAAACAAAATAATAATAAAATAAATAAATAAGAGTGAAAATGAAGCCTATTGTTTGATTAGAGACCTGGTACGAAGGGTGTGTGTGGATGGATTTTTTTTTTTTTTTGGGTGGGGTTCAATCATCTCAATCCTTTGTGTTGAAGTATTGCATCTATGATAATCGATGCCTAAGACTTGAGCATTTGATGTTTATGCTGGACTGATTAAAATGGATAGGTCTTCACACCTAATAATTGTGGTATCTGAACATTTATCAATGAATTAATAAATAATGTTGTATCTGATGTCAAATTTATATACTCCCTCCGTCTCAAATTAAGAGTCCATGTAGAAATTTTTATAGATTAAGTATACACTCAATCAACGGCCAAGATTAACTCTTGTTCATCATCGTGGAACTTGGTTTGTTGATTATGCCCAAAAAAAAAGAGGAAAGTGGACCCTTAATTTGGGACGGAGGGAGCATTTATATCTTCTTTGAACAACAGCTATATAGTTTCCCATCACTTTCCTAACCCTCTGTTAGTGCTTGTGACAATTTCTGCATGATTGGGTGGTACAGTTCATTGCAGTCATTCAAGCTATCTTAGTTGCTGGAAAACAACTTCAACAACTTCACATTGACGAAGAGGGAACAGATAAGAATGTGGAAACACAGACTGTGCGCTCTGTGTTGTTAAGAAACTTGATTTCGACAGCTTCATCGTCGAGCCTAATCAGTAGCGCTGCAAAACTTTTGTCTATCCTAAACAAAGATGCTGCTGATCAACGGGACCTTCCTAACTTGTTCATCGTATCTGATGGGCGATTTATAGAGGTTTTGATGAATCTTTTTCATATTTTAACTCAAAATTTGTTTTGTGATATTTTTTTTGCCATTATATAGAATTAGAGAACAGTCACTTCTATACATTTTTGGTCAGTGAAGTTCACTAAGTTTTTTTGTTTCCCCAAAAGGCCCCTAGCTCAATATGACTATCTGGATGTGGTCCAAATACCTTACCTAACTTCAAGGTATCTGGACCTCATATCCTATGAGTTAAAAGTATCTGAAACGTATCTTATTAGATGGATACTCCGTGGATCTAATTGTGAATGACCTTTTCCATCATTCAGAGTTAGGGTTGCATAATTTGTTTATGCGCAGGTAGCTAAAGCCAGGACAAAAGTTCAGTTAGCAAAGGAGAAGTTGGATTTATTGATTGGTGCGTATCGCAAACAGCTTGGAAAGCGCAACTTGGAATTCATTAGCGTGTCTGGGACTACACACTTGATAGAGGTAGTTAAGTAAAAATTGATTCTGAGAAAAAAAATAATCATTATTTAGCTTTTATACTGAAGGCTTCAATGCTTGCAAGGTCCCTCGGTTTCTACTCTCAGAGATCTCTTGTTTTACTTGTTCTAGGTTTACTGATATATGTGTGAAATAGATGATGATTTGAGTTGCCAAATTTAGAAATTTATTTACTTGTAATTATGTACCAAGTTGAGATTTGTATTGTAATTAGCTGAAACATAGTTGGTAACCTTGTTTGACGAAGGACTAATCTGTGATCTTTTTCCTTTTAACTTCTAATAGGCTGTGGGACTTTTTGGTGTGTTTATGGGCCTGGTAATTGTCTATTAATTAAAATGAACTTCGATGCTGATATTTGACTGTTACAATAGAATTAGGTGTGTAATTATTGACAACTTGACTTAAAATGTTGTTGCACATTACTTCTAAGGCTCTGTTTTGTTCAAGTTGATATTTTTTACCTAGGTAGAAAGTTCAATTGTAAATGTTACTTGGCCAAAAAAAAATTGTAAAAAGTTTCACCTATTGGAAGTCAGGTTTTGTTCACTATTTTGTCTAAAATCATGTAATTATAGCCTGCACTAATATTTTTCCCTGAACCAAACGTGGCCTAAACCTAAAGGATTTTCAGCAGATCTTGGTGGCATGTTTTTCTTGATATCCCGATCTTTATCTTTTCATAGCACTGGTTCATGTGGACCTAATTTATTGTGGCTCTTACTGCAGTTGCCATTAGATTTAAAGGTACCTTCAAACTGGGTGAAGGTGAATAGTACTAAGAAAACAATACGATACCATCCACCTGAAGTCTTGAGTGCTTTAGATGAGTTATCACTTGCAAATGAGGAGCTCATTATTGTTTGCCGAACTGCTTGGGATCATTTTCTGAAGGCTTTTGGTAGACTCTATTCCGAGTTCCAAGCTGCTGTTCAATCACTAGCTGCTTTGGATTGTCTACATTCATTTGCCATTCTTTCAAGAAATAAGGTTTAGACTTGGAGGACTTTATGAATGTATGCTTCATCTTGTTGTGCTTGTTTTTCATGAAACTCCCATTTGATATTATGCAGAATTATGTCCGCCCAATTTTCGTAAATGATGGTGAACCTGTTCAGATACTTATCTGCTCTGGTCGTCATCCGGTATGTATACTGAAAGATTCTTATAGAATGGTATTTTTTATTTAATTCAAACATTTAATTCAAACATGTTACCAGATTGTACGATTGCTCTAGGGAATGCCCAACTTGTACAATTAGAAGCCAGCTCATCTATGAAGCACGTACACTTCTCCGGAGGTGACGTACCCATGTCGGACACTCTGACACGCGCACGACACTTAGTGGATGCGTGTCCGACACTCCACGTGGCGTGTGAGACTTATTTGACATTTTAAAGAAGGCGGACACTTCACGGACACAACTAAGACACTTCACGAACTCGACTGGGCGCCAAAGCTAATTAACTTAAATTAATTATAGTGTCATCACGTAAAAGATATATCGTTTCGGATTTCGTGCATAATAATATGAAAAGTTAAAAATGAATGAAGTTAGCTCAATTTTAACGCATATTTTTAATTAACAACGGTTTAACATGTTAATTTTGATATATTAGTTTGGCAACTAAGGCTTTTTTTCAAAGTGCAAAATAGATTAACTAAGGGCCAGTTTGGTTGCACAAATTGTTTGATTATGTAAATTGGTTCATTGTGAATTAATGAATTGTAAATGAGTGAATTTGAAGTGAATTAAATTTAATTTTACACAATGTTTGGTAATTTGAAATTGATGTTAAGGTTCTATGAAAAAAAGATAAAAACAAATCAAGAGAGAGAGAGGGAGGGGGAGGGGGAGGGGGAGGGGGAGAGGGAGAGGGAGAGGGGACATGCAATTTATGTGACTTCTATTTCAAATGGATTCATTTCACGTTTTTTGTGAAATGATTCAATTTCAGATTTTTCACATAAGTTAAAATGGGGCAATTAATGAATCATTTCATTAATGAAACCAAACACAATTAATGGATCAATCTGTAAATGGGTCAATTTATTAATGATTCAATTTACAATTTTGGAACAACCAAACGGGACCTATATGTATAGGAGAATTCTCACCTACATCATGCTCTCTATACATCATTCATACATCACACCTAATTGTAGGTCATAATTTTTTTTTTTTCAAATTTTTTATTTTTTTCTTGAAATTAATCTTCTAATAAACCCATATTCATAAAATTAGGACAAAATACATTTTGTAGCTATTTTAAAAAAATCCATAAAAAACTGCTCAAAATACCTTATTTATACGGGTCTGCGCTAACAGTTTTTTGTGGATTTTTTAAAAATAGCTACAAAATGTGTTTTTGACCTAATTTTTTGAATATGGGTTGATTGGAAGGTTAATTTCAAGGGAAAAAAAAAAAATTGGAAAAAAGATTTCTTAGTGTCTAGAATTAGGTGTGATGTATACATCATGATGTAGGTGAGCCTTCCTCTCTCTCTCTCTCTATATATATATATATATATATATATAGATGTCGTTTATAGGATCCGTTAAAAATTCTGCTATTTGAGTCCGCACCTCTCTCTCTCTCTCTCTCTCTCCGTTAAAAATTCTGCTATTTGAGTCCGCACCTCTCTCTCTCTCTCTCTCTCTCTATATATATATATATATATATATATATATATATATATATATATATATATATATATATATGGGTGTGCGTACTTTTAAAAATATATTTATTTGTGGGCATGTCTCTGCTGTGTTGTCCTATTTTTTTTTTTAATTTTCCGTGTTCGTGTCCTGGCCTTTATGTCGTGTTGAACACGACACCTGTACCCATCCGTGCTTCATAGCATCTCATCTATCTTTGGGGTTTTGGGGTAGTACTCTTTACTATTATGGTTTTTGCTTTTGGATTCAATGATGATACCAATTGCTGCATAAATACATAAGATTTAAAAAATTGTATTACTATTAGATGCCACTTTTATAATTGAAAAAAACATTGCACAAGTACTCATTTTATATAATTATTATGTGTCGAAGTCAACCTATTCCAGCCCCCTTCTAAATACTGCATATTTTATATACTGTATATATCCAACTGTCATTTTTAGTTTTTATCTGCAGATAACTGAGGCTTTTTAAAATTCATTTTACAGATTGTTTAGATATGTTATGGAGCTAAACACATTCAACAATAACATAACATATTAGAGTTTTGAAAGTAAACTCAAAACTCACTATAAACCTTAATTCCCGCTTATTCACTAGATAGTCTTTGGAGCTTTTTAGACACCATCAATGCATGGGCGAATGACATGCTAAACAAGCAATCATAAGTAGGCTTGTTAACGTTACATTATGAAGACCGCTCGTGCTTTCATATTTCTATAATGGCACAATAATTCATGTAAGCAAAAGGGGGATGGGTAGATTAACGATAACTGACAGATCAAACCTGGAGTTGTCTTTGAAAATCTTCTCATTGGTTAAGCTGTGTCCTTTGAAAAATGAGAACGAATCTGAGTAATTGTGGGTTCATGGAATTCCATTTAAACTTGCGGACCAGTAAAAAAAAAGAACGTTACTTACCCTCAGAAGCGATGATAGGAGTTCCTATATAGATGTCTAGCTGCACACAGCGGGTCGCCGAGGAACAAGATCTATTATATCAGGGTGTCGACGAGAAGCGTTTGTGGTAGGTAAAGCCAAAATCATCTCCCGTTGTCAAGGGGTACCTGATGGATTAGTACGCTAGGCACTTGTACGTGAGTTGCAGGTCAAATTATCGGCTGGGTGGATAACTTGTGGAGGCGGAGTCTTGGCATGCAACTCAAGGTTTCGTCAGAGTTGGTGGATCAACTGTCATAGCTATGTCAAGGGGTAGGCAGTGTAATGGTTAGCGGGTGGAGGTGTCCCTCCAGGAATAGGGACGGTTGCAGCTCAGCAACTTGGGTCTGCCTTGGGCATAGATCATTCGTGGAAGGCACTGACACGGGTGATATGACTTTGCAGGCTTGAGGGTTGCCTTTAAAGTTGGCACCTACTAAGGAAAAGAGGGTTGTCTGTCATATAACTTTGCGACAGCGAGGCAGGTGGTAGAACGACAACCGGCACGGGTTTAGGGTGGGCAGTGGTAGGGGTTGGCTTAGTGACATGCTTGAGCGACGACACGAGGGAGTAACAGAGCTAGCGGTGACAACGATAGTAGGTGCTCGGAGTTTGGGTGTAACTGCGATGTGATGGCATAATTTGTTGTACAACACCATGGCTATCAATACAGGGTTAGGTGGACCAAGGATGGTGGCGGTATTAACAAGATGACCATCAAGGCAACTGGGTGGATTAGATCTGACGTAAACACTTGTCAATGGTACAAAAGAATCATTCTCAAACAAGCAAATCCCTAAAATAAAGTATATTAAATGATTTGCCCTCAATGAGGAATACAATATTTATAGGGATACAGGAAGGATCTAGAAGGATGTATGACTTGCCTACTAAGGAATGCTTAGGTCACATGTGATGTCATTGAGTGACATCACTAATGACGTCGCATGGACTGGAATATTCCTCATTACATACTACCAAACATGACCCTCACTAAACCCAATAACTACAAAAATGGAAAAATAACAAAGATAAAAATTACAATAACAAAATAAGGAAATGCCTAAAATACCCAAAATATAATTCACATCATGATCATTTGCATCAACACGTGCAGATCAGTTCATAGCTGCTCTTGGCCATATGCCAACTCTACTTCGTTTTAAGTTGTTGAAATAATTTTTTTAATGACAAATACATGTTTATATATTCATATATGTATATGCATGTATGTATGTATGTATGTGAGTATGCGTACAATAGTGAATGAAATTGATGGGAATCCATTGTTATTTTCCTTTTATTTCTAATTTCTATTTTTAGTTCTTTTTAGGCATTTTCTTTCCTTAATTAGTCTCCAAGCATGTTTGGGACTAATTAGGCATTCTTTTGTTATTAGTTGGGCCTTTTAGTCATTATAATTAATTACATGATTAGAAAGTAATCCTTGCCATATAAATACCCCTTGTAATCTCATTTGTACTCACTTTTTCATTTTTGAATATAAGAAACTTTTGATTCTCTCTCTAAAAGTTAGGGTTGGACTGTTTCTTTTAGCCATTGACGGGTAGTTTATGTCAAATTCGTATCAGAGCGGGTGTGACTCCAAACATTGGTGTTCTTGTGTTAGTTTGTATCGGTGTGTGTAGTGTATCAAAAAAATCGTACACTATTTTCTCGATGGCTCCAAGAAAATCCAAGCCTCAAGTGGAAGAGATTCAAGAATTGAAATATCAATTTGAAAGAATGGAAGAGAAGCACGATCGAAGAATGGAAGAATTAACAAGAAAACAAGAAGCCCAATTTGAAACCCCAATCCAATAATTTTGTATGTTGCAAAACCCTAAACCTAACCTCCAAACTCACAATGACAACCCAAGAAAAGCAAATCTAGCCCAATCCGAAATCCACGACAGCCGAGAACAGCCCATTCCCCCCGGACTGCTCAACCGAGCCACACTAACAACAGGGAATCGCGATTAAAAAATAGACCCTATGATCCAGAAATTTTCCCCGACACACCAGCAGCTACAGACGGCCTGTCCGTTCATTCTCTGGCGGTTCTGGGCCTACGTGCTGTCCCCGGTGACATACCAGTGACCTCTGCAATTGGCGGACTGCCCGAAAACCTCTGGAGCACCACCGATCCAAGCAGAATTTACAACAACTATGAAAGTCCAGCCTTACCAAGAAACTGCCCTATGCTATCCCCGGTAACACACCACGAGCCTCTGCCCTTAACGATCTACCTAGGACTACTCCTGATAACCTGTCCCGAAACCCAGAAATGCAACCCAAACAAATTCAAGAACTAGGGTTTGGCGGCTCAAATTTGGTTTTTGACCCGAGTGGAGGTTGTTTTTGATGGTTGACATGAGAGGCAAGAGGAAGAGGAAGATGATAAAGATTGAAGCGATAATTGAAGAATGGCCTCTTCCTCAATTTTCAGAAATAAATTTTTGCCCCTATCCCCCACCCCACAAGTTTTGGCACAATTTTTTTGGAATTTTCACACTAGTCCCCAAAATTTTCAAGTTCAAGGGCGAACTTTTTCGAAGCCGGGGAGAGTGATGGGTATCCATTGTTATTTTCCTTTTATTTCTATTTTCTATTTTTAGTTCTTTTTAGGTATTTTCTTTTCTTAATTAGTCTCCAAGCATGTTTGTGACTAATTAGGCATTCTTTTATTATTCGTTAGCGTTTTAGTCATTTTAGCTAATTACTTGAATAGCAAGTAATCCTTCCAATATAAATACCCTTTGTAATATCATTTGTACTCACTTTTCCATTCTTGAATATAAGACATCTTTTTATTCTCTCACTAAAAGTTAGGGTTGGTTTGTTTCTTTTAGCCATTGACGTGTAATTTACGTCAGAAATTGATGTTTCAACAAATTTTGATTTCCTTGTTCACTTGATGAAATTAGATATTGCACTTGAATCTCAACATTCTTTAGTTCAGAAAGAAAGGAGTTTTTTACTTGTCTGATCTAAAATTGCCATCTCACCAAAAATCAATTGGTGTTAAAGGAGAGCCAACTAATAATGTTTTATGGGTTGTTAAGGGCCAGCTCAACGTGTCCCAGAACAAAGCATTTGTTCTACTCGTTCCAACACAATCTCCCACTAAATGACACGAACAAGCATTGAACCCGTGACCATTGGCTCTGATACCACTTGTCAGTTCTAAATTCTCCATCTCACCTAAACCAATTATTGTTAAGGAGAGTCCAACCGACGTAAATGACGTCAAATGGGAGCAATAGAAGATAATTCTCTCTCTAAACTCTCTCTAATCAAATCTCATAAAATGGAAGAATGACTCAAATGAGTCTACATAGGGGGTATTTATAGGAAGGAGGTTACTTCGCTACTAAGCTAAGTATCTAATTACAAATATGCCCTTAATGCCAATTTAGCCTTCCTCTAAATACTAGCAAAAAAAAAAAAATACAATGAAATACTAAAAATAAAAGAAATACTAAAAAAGTAACAAAAATACAATAAAGCCCCCCCCAAAATACTAAAAATAACCCCTAATTCTTCATTCACATCATTCTTTTCGCCTTCGAAAAAGTTCGTCCTCGAAACTGTCATAGAAGAATAGAGGTCGACCAGTGTCTTGTGGCGCCAGAAACTGCTCGCCTACTGTTATCAGAGTCAACAGAGGCTGGTCGGGACGTTTTAGATCAAGAAAGTGATCGGAAGGTTGGAAAAGAGCCGGGTGCAAGTTGGAATTGCAGATCGGGGGTGGATCGGGGCTGTTTTGGGGCCGGAGATGACGATTGATCTGGACAATCGTCGGGGAGTAGTTTCCAGTCACGGGTGAAGTGGTTTTACCCTGGATTGAAGTGTAAAGCATCGGTGGTGAATGGGGATAGGCGATCGACGCTGGAAAGGACTCGCTGGTGCAGCTCTGATTGCGTAGGGCCTGGGTGAGGGTTCTTGGACTGAAAACCCACTCTCCGGCGCCGGATTTGCAACACCCAGATGGTTCGACAGTCGTCCAACTTTGGTGGGGAGATCGGAGGCCACAGGGGTTTCGTCGGCCACCGTTTTGGTGGTCCGACCAAGGGGGTGGGTTTGGGGGTTTCGTCCACGGTATTCTAGGCAGAATTGATTGTTTTGGGAGGGGTTTTGGGTTGTTTGGGCAGGGGTTTGAGGTGGTGGGGTGGGTTGGATGGTGGTTCTTGATATGGTGTTGTGGTTTGAGGATAAATGGGGCTATGGCTAGTGTTTTTTGGGGGAGAAGGGTGAAAATTGTTGCGGAAGCGTGGTTTGATGGGTTTTGGGGGCTAGGGTTTTGGTTTCCCGAATTAGGGTTAGGGTTAATGGGGGTGAGTGGTTCGAGGTGTCTTTGGAGGTGGTGGTGCGAGGTGGTTGCCGGTGGAGGAAGTTGCGCATTCATCTCCTCCATTTGGGCCTTCATTTGATTGATGGCGTTCAAGATTTTCTCGAGAGGGTTTGATGCGAAAGTGTTCATCTTTCTTGGATCCACGTGACGTTGTTTATGAGTTTTTGTTTTTTTACAACAACGGGTGGAGCGACTAGACTCTGATACCAATTGACGTAAATGACGTCAAATGGGAGCAAGAAAAGATAACACTCTCTCAAACTCTCTCTAATCAAATCTCATAAAATGGAAGAATGTCTTAATGAGGTTACATAAGGGGTATTTATAGGAGGAAGGTAGCTTAGGCTCCAAGTTAAAGAAGTAATTACAATTATGTCCCTATTAGCTTTTTGCTACTTCATTCCTATAATACCAAACAAACAACTAATAAAAGAAAATACATCAAATAAAGGAAATAAAAGAAAGTAACAAAAATACAATAAAACCCTAAAATTACTAAAAATAACCCCTATTCTTCTTTCATACCACCAACCATGATTTGATGGGCAGACTCAACAATGCGTCTGGGGCAAGTCATTTGTTGTACTCTCCTTCCACATTCCAACAAAATCTTAAGTTATAGTATGAAAGTTGTAAAGAAAATGCGCTTGAAAATATTCAACAATCATTTTTATGGTTAATACAGAATTATTGTTAAACTTAGTAACTCTTTTAACCAATCATTCTTAGATTATTTATATCCCTATCAATTGTATTAGAAAATAGTATTTTGTGGGTCAATCTCATTGTAACTATACTAGTCATTTGAGTTGGCCAAATTGAATAATAACAATTATAATATTGATAAATATAATAATAAATAATAAATGAAGCTAGCTAGACAGACAGGATCCCTCTCTCTATATATGTGTGTGAGCGCGAGTGTACGAGTGTGTGTGTGATACATACATGATTTTACTGTTTAATTAGTTAAGGCCAGGAAGCATAAATCATTATTACTTTTAACTGCTTACACAGTCAATTCTGACCAGGTTATGGAGACTATATTACAAGATAATTTTGTCCCAAATGATACAAATTTGCATGCAGACGGAGAGTACTGTCAGATCATTACTGGTCCAAACATGGGTGGAAAGAGTTGTTATATTCGCCAAGTTGCTCTCATTGCTATTATGGCTCAGGTACAAGCATTATTCAAGGTTCACATTTAAATAGTATTTTGGCATTTGTGCTTACTAGAGCACCAACTGTATCGATGCCTTCCAAACCATTATCTTATATTATGTTTTGAAAAGATACTTCAGTGTTTTTTTTCCGCTTCTTTGAAAATTTACTTTAGTTGTTATTACTTGTGTTACGTATGGTACGAGGGAGAAGCGGAAAAATAGAAGAGAAGGTTGAGAAAGGGGAATATTCCCTTCCCTAGTTAGTTATGAAAAGGAAAGAGAAGGGAAATTAAGAGAAAATAAGTCGAGAGACACAGAAATTTATCCACCCAAGATCGGGTGGAGGATGGGTAGGAGAGAAAGACTCTTTGTTTCAAAGATTGGGTTAAAGTTTTAAAATTAAGAATCACCCTTTTCCTTCCATGTTTTTTCTCTTTCATGACTGAAAAAAATAAGGGTAAGGCCCCTTCCATCCCTCCTACCCTTCAGTTTTCCATTTTTTTAATCCCTCCTACTAAACAGAGTTTGTAAGAAATGAAATGAAACTACAATGTGCATGCTTGCCTGATCCAAAACTGATTTGTAATTTAGGGTGTTTGATTACCAAATTAAAAAATGATTGGAAAACAGTTCATTTATACGAGAAGCTGGAAAAAGAGTGGACAAAGAAATGAGTGTTTTGGTGAGACTTCCTTTTACATTTTCAGTTTTCCATAGAATCTAAGGGTGTGTTAGATTGCTATGTTGGAAAATGATTTAAAAACAGTTTGTTTTACTTGAAAAGTTCGAAACAGAGTGGAGAATGGAAGAATTGATGAGTGGCTTGGTGGGATGCTCTGTTACATTTTGGGTTTTTAATGAAATCTAATTCTTACCCACTCCCAAAGAATAGGATCTCATGGTAAGACAAAAAAGCAATAGAGCATCTCATTAGATCACTCATCTATTTCCCCACTTTTCCTATTTTCATAAAATTAAACTGTTTTTCAAATTGGTTGACTTTGTACTTAAACGCAACCTTAATTCTTTGTTTTCCATGAAAATGAGAAAAAGATGGAGCACGTGAGTTGATTAAGACTATTCTTCTCATAGAATATGCCACAAAGTTAAAAATGAGTAAAAATAATTATTTTTGATGAAATATTATGTACCACCAATCAAACAGTTTTAGCTTTTAGTATCTGGGTAGAAAACTCACTGCATTTTCTTATTTGGTACTGATTTATAAGAAGGTGAATGATTCACGGTGGCAACATAATAATATATGAATTTTCGACATCAAACTGGGCATTTACATCTCCTTCCTGCTTTATTTTCTTTCTTTCTTTCAAGTCTCATTGTATGTGTTTAGTGTTATATATTGAAATTGATGATTCTGTTCAATTTCTCCTCTCCAACCAGAACAAAATACTGAACTTAATATGTTGAAGCTTAAAATTTTCATATTCATTGCTTCTATTTGAGGAAAAGAATCACTCTGTGCGGATTCCTCAATACATGCCCTCTGATCCTTCTAGGTTGGTTCCTTTGTACCAGCATCATCAGCAAAACTGCATGTTCTAGATGGCATCCACACTAGAATGGGTGCTTCTGATAGCATCCAACAAGGTAGGAGCACTTTTTTAGAAGAACTGAGTGAGGCTTCTCACATACTCCACAGTTGCTCGACCCGGTCGTTGGTTATCATGGATGAGCTCGGGAGAGGCACAAGTACACACGATGGTGTAGCAATTGCTCACGCTACCTTGCAGTATCTTGTACAACAGAAGAGATGCTTGGTCCTCTTTGTCACCCATTACCCTAAAGTAGTTGACTTGAAAAATGAATTCCCGGCCTCTGTGGGGGCCTACCATGTTTCATATATGACATCACAGAAGGATACCTATGCAATGGACTCAGATTCTAATCATGAAGTCGAAAATATGGATTCTGAAAACATCATTTATCTTTATAAGCTTGCGTCTGGTGTTTCAGAGAGGAGTTTTGGATTCAAAGTTGCTCAGCTTGCACAGGTTAGTATCCAATCTTAAAAAGGGGAAATGACTTTGCATCAGATGATTTGACCCATATTTTGCATTTTTACCCCGCTGTCAATGCTGGGTGCAAATACGAAGAATTAGTTTGAAGTGTTTGACTTTTGCTCCCCTCCCCTGTAGATTGTGCTATGACATGTGCCAATGGCAGGTTGCAGACACAGCATATGGGTCAAAACATAGGGTGCAAAGTCCAGAATCATAAAAAGAATTAGGGTCCGTTTGGCAACCCAATTCCAAGCCATGGAAATGGAATTGGAAGGCTAATTTTAATTCCACCGAATTGATATTGGCCTTCCAATTCCAATTCCAATTCCAAGCCTTGGAATTGGGTTGCCAAACGGGCTCTTAAGATATATTAAATTCTGTTCCCATAGGTCAAAGCAAGGTTGCTTTGACAGTTGGATTTGTTATTGCTTTTGCTTTTTTGGATTTATGATCTTGTTAGCTTCTTGGTTTCATGTTTCATGTTTGTTATGCTTTCATTGCAGATACCATCTTCATGTATACGTCGAGCTATTGTGATGGCTGCAATGTTGGAAGCGGCTGTAAGGACGAGAGAGAGAAACAGGTTGGCACTTCAGCTTTTAGAAGAAAAGTTGCCAAATAATGAAGCAGAAGAGACGCAAGAGAATGCCTCGAGATCTCTTGATTACACCAGTGAAGGAGGAATTGAGGGCTTAAAGGGACTTGCAAATGCTTACAGGGAAGTCCTTTCGAACCTAAATTTTGCAGCTTTAGAAGACGATGACCTTGCAAAAAGCTTCCGCTTTATCATGCATGCTAGATGCCTTGCCGTGGAGTTGATTAAAAGGTAAGATACATGTAGTTTGCCTATCTTTTTCCTGTTCTTACGTTACCAGGATCATTTTTCTATATAATTTTTATAAGGATTTTATAATTTTATCATTCGCTAGTGTACGAATCTGACCATGAAAGTACCCCAGTAAAAATAAAGCATCTTTACATGATTAGCTCCCTAATAAGTGAATTTGTCTTATAAATGCTTTTGTCATGGCAGTTTACACCATCATAATTATTATTTATTTGTTTTTGTTTATTCTAAATTATTTAATTGATCTTGTGCTTTGCAGATAAATGGGAGTTTCTGAAAGAGAAACGGCACCTCACAGACAACATATTATCTAACCAAATGGAGCATAGAGAATGAGTGATGAATGGATCGACCATTGTAAATATTAATGCGGTATGGAAAAACATTGTGTAAGATCCTATGTTTTCCAATTGCAAATTTTTGCTCGTGTTTGTTTTTTCTTTGTTCAGTGTTATTAAATTTCTTTCTATCCTGGTTCCTCCCTTTTGCATGTTTACTTCCAGTTTACGGATATGAAGACACCAGGAGCAGATTTATGGATAGTGGCTTGCAGATGGACGAGGTTATATCAAGACTTGTTTTCATATCTGACAAGAAATGGATCAAAATGTTTACGATGAGGGTAGTGTGTTCGCGGTCCGTTTTGGTTTTGAGGTTTATTTATTTTTATTACTAGATCACCTTTTGAACCGAAACAACCGATTATATCTGTTCTGTCTCTCAATCAATCTGCTAAGTTTTTAGAACACCCGTAACCGTATGTTGCCACTTTAACCCTGTCATATTCTGCACTACATACTATTTTTACCCTCCCAGTTAATAAGACAAAAGGGCCACACTTTCCTCTTCACCATGTAATCAGGCTTTAAAAAAATGAACGGACATTCACAGTAAAGAAAAAAACAAGAATTTACACATTTCACCCTCAAACTATGGGTTGTGTTTCAATTTGGCCCTTAAAACTCTAATTTGTCTCAACTTGGTCCTCAAACTATTGATTGGGTTTATATTTGTCCCTTAAAGTTTTTAGCATGTCAAGTTAGCCCTCAACTATCTTGTTCATTTTTCCTATTAAGAATTTATATTTTGACCCTTTAGGTTTTATAACTCAATAGAAACAGAAGTCACAAGTTGGAAACCAACGCCAAAACTCTCATCTCCAAGATATCTTATATTTGTTATATCATAAGTTGGAAAGTGACTATAATTATATTTTATTGTATTAAGGCTTATTTATGATAAAAATAATAGTTGATTAATAGAAAACTACCATGAAATTCATAATAATGGCTTTTATGTTACTAGGTATGAAATCTCTACTAGTCTTGCCTACGTATTACTGTTTTATTTGATTAAAGGTTCATTACGCTTGACAAATAATTATAGTATTTATAGGTTTTGACACTGAACATATTCGGCGTAGTTACCCGATGTTTGCAAACTTTCAGTTTACAGAGGTGACTAATTTTAACCACACATTCCTTAGAGCAGGCAAAACAAACATATGATTCGTTTCCTACTTTAGACCGGTGCTCTAGACAACTATTTGGATTGGATTGATAGTGAGTCTATATTCAAGATGATAATAATGTAGTGATAAAAGTTTCCCAGATCATAACGTTCCCTTTTGAAATAGAACTTATATTTATTAAAAAGAAAGATTGCAATGATTTTAACTCAAGTATATATGTTGAGGTCTTTTATAGACATTTTTGAGTTCAAACTAAGATTTGAAATGAAAAATAATAGGCAAAATAACTCAAAAATCTACATGTACAGGTAATAATTCACTCCACTGTTATACACCACTACTAAAAGCATAAGAAAATGGCAAAAGTTCAATTATTAAAGTTAAAGGGGTCTCTCGTCACGTGATAGCATAGTCTTCCATCGTGTTCTCAATATTATGACGATCCTCTTTATTGAGACTTTCACAAAAGTGGGTTCCATCGTCTGCAAAACTTGGATCATATGCTGCTTGAAATTAGGTATGTGCCTAAGGGTCTAATTCCAATTAATTAATTAGCACTTAAAGAAAATTAATTCCTCTTTAATTTGAACCAAAATTTAATGTTATTGAGTAAAATTAATTAGTCCAATTGCACAACCTCTGTCTTCCAACTCCTCCAAATACATCAATAAAGAAATAATTATAAAAAACCTAATTATTTCAACCATATCGACTCTAGGAGCGAAAAATAACTACGGATAAATCACTGTAAAATCCATTCACAAAGATATACCATCTCACAACATGCAAAAATTAGGGTTTCTTAGTGGACAACGTGGACCTTTTCAATACACGATCAATCTCTACCTGTCCTTTGATATTAATTGTTGGGTGAAACAACTTGGGATTGACATTTAAAACGTGAAAAAATTTCACCCTTAAGATCTTTGATTACATGCATTGAAAAGGAATTAAGAACGTTCAAAGATTAAATCGATGGTTCAAGGGTACAATACCATAGCGAATCATATTGTGACGTCTGAGAAGACAAAGGTAGAAGATGATGAAATGCTTTCTAAGGTCTTCGAAAACTTTGTTTAACCTTCTGCAAAGCTTAGATCTTCTAGTGTATGATCCTCCTTAAATCTAGGTAGGTGCGTGGACACCTTTTGAGATGAAAACCCTTGCTTTCGATTGAGATATAGTGGGTCTCTTCACAAAAATGTGAATATTGCTTTCTCTCACCCCTGCCAAAACCTAATGATGAATCATTATCATCAAAAATTCTTTTCCACACTTTTATATACAAGTATAAAAAGTGGGCTTGGCTCATACGGAGTTTCTTGAGAGTCTGGGTTTAACTACTTGTGTATGTGGATTACACTATGGACCCAAGAAAAATAATTTAATTATCTCTAAGTATTTATTTGGAGATAATTAAATTAAATTGGAGTGCACACCTTTACTTAGAAGTAACCACCATACATGGTTTGAAGAATAAAACCCCAACAATCTCCCACTTAAAACTAAAACCATGTATCCAAACCCCAACCCATCTACATGATAGTTTGTTGCGTATTGGTAGAAAGACTAACTGGGCATTATCTAATACAACCTTGTTCATAAACTTATCACTTACTTTTTCGATCTCTCGAACTAAGTGAAACTTACACTCAATGCGCTTAACGTTATTATGGGTTACGGGTTCTATCAAACTTGTAATCGTACCATTATGAACACTAAAAGTGCTATAGCCAATTGCACTTGAAGGAACCTCACCCAAGTTACTTAGGAAATAACCGAGCCATATAACCTCCTTAGTTCTCCTAAGTGACAACAATTTTAGCCTCCCGGTGGAATCGGCAATCCAAGATTGGTTCACACTAATCTAACTTATAGCTCAACCTTCTTGGGTAAACACGTATTCTGAGGTAGAAAATTTGGAATCCTTATCCAACTGAAAACTTAGTCTTGTACCTAAATGGTATAAAACTATTAGACTAAAATTTGTTCAGCATGCCGAAGGCATAATATATTTTGACCTTTGCACATAATATATAACATTCATGAGGCTACCCACCGCCGAAGCATTAAGTATATTCCCTATTCCTTTAATCTATTCAAGTATGCTGAGACATTGATTCCCTAACGAAGCAATTCCATTCTTGGAAAAGAAATTCTTTTCATGGAATTTCGATGATACTCTTGCGTGTACAACATTGATATAATCGACTTGGGATAAGCCCATCATCATTTATAATCGATCTACACTACACCATAATCAGTAAATAGTCATGGATTTTGGCCGCGATGACTTTATTCCTGACCAAAAGTGAGGGTAAGGCCTGGAGCTTGGGGTAGTATATCTCTCCATAGTCGTGAGCTTAGGCCGTGACCAGTGGAGGACAAAGGGTCACAGACTATGTCCGTGACAAGTTTTGTAAATCGGGCTTAGGGTTGCTCAGGCTCGGCTCGAACTGCCTTACCCAAGCTCAAGCCCCAGCTCGACCCGAATTAATTTTTTCCACCAAAGCCCGAACTCGGCTCATAAATGTTACTGGCTTCGGGCCCAATTTCGAGCAGGCCTAATTTCAATTGTTTTTGTTAAAAAAGTTTGAATTAGTGTTTTTTTCTTCTATTTCTCTCATGGAAAAATGTACCCACTAAAATCTAATTGATATTTCATAAAATGGAATATATAATTATGAAATGTATTAAAAGAAAAAAGGGAAATAAGAGTGAAAACCTAAAAAATTAAAATAGATATGTTATATTAACCAATGTTAACATAAATATGTTATATTATATAAAATTATTTATTTATATATTCAAAGTTCGGGCTTCGGGCCCAATTCGGGATTGGTAAGGTTTGGCTCAAGCTCGACCCGAAATGCATCCGGACTTGAATTTTTGCCTCAATATCGGCTCGACTCAAACTCAAATAAAGCTCGACCCGAAAATAGCAGGCCGAACGGTCGGACTTCGGGCCTGTCCGGCTCAATTTACAGGCCTATTCCTGACTAGGTGTGGTCTAGGGGTCACGGTCGAAGTCCGTGACCAGTGGTGGACAAAGGGTCACGGAATGGTCGCGATCCAAGTCCGTGACCCCCTTTTTAAATAAAAAATAAAAAACTGGACACGGTTTTGGGCCGTGACCAAGGTTAATAAAACCTTTGCGAGGTGTTCTCAAACCAGTAGTTGCGTGACTACATGGTCAGTTCTTACGAGTTACATTGGTCCTGTGTGAGGTGTTCATACCCCTTACGAGACTGTTTATGAGTTGTTTTGGGTTTCCCCTCTAGGGGCACACTTCAAGCTTATGTGTGCTTATTTGCAAATTTTAGTCATATCTCAAACCGGGAGTCTTGTGATTACGCGATCAGTTCCTACGAGTTACATTGGTCCCATGCGAGGGGTACGTGCCCCTTGCGGGGCCGTTTAATGGCTGTTTTAGGTTTCCTTACAAGGGCACATTTGTAAGCCCAAGTCTGCTTATTTGCAAATATTAGTCATATTTTCAAACCGTGATTTTCGTGACTATGCGGTCAGTTCTTACGAGTTACATTAGTCCCGTGCGATGTGTTTGTACCCCTTACGGGGACGTTTGGGGGTTGTTTTAAGTTTTCCCCTAGTTTTATAGCTTAAGTCTGCTTATTTGCAAATTTTAGTCTTATTCTCAAACCGGGAGTCCTATGACTATGCGGTCAGTTTCTACGAGTTACATTAGTTCCATGCGAGGTGTTTGTGCCCCCGCGATGCCGTTTGGGTGCTATTTTGGGTTCCCCCTAGGATCACCTTTTCAAGCATAAGTCTGCTTATTTGCAAATTTTAGTCTTATTTTCAAATCGAGAGTCCCGTGACTATGTGATCAGTTCTTACGAGTTACATTGGTCTCGTGCGAGTTGTTCGTACCCGTTGCGGGACCATTTGTAGGTTATTTTGGGTTCCCTTTAGGGGCACGTTTTCAAGCCTAAGTCTGCTTATTTACAAATTTTAGTCCTATTCTCAAATCGGGAGTTTGGTGACTACGCAGTCAGTTCCTACGAGTTACATTGGTCCCGTGCGAGGGGGTGATGGTGGTGGTGGTTGTTTTGAGTTTTTCCATAGGGGCACGTTTTTAAGTTTAAATCTACTTATTTGTAAATTTTAGTCCTATTCTCAAACCGTGAGCCTTGTGACTACGCGGTTAATTGGTCCCGTGCGAGGTGTTCGTGTCCCTTGCAGGGCTGTTTTGATTTTTTCCGACTAGGAGCATGTTTTCAAGCCTAAGTCTGCTTATTCAGTAGATACTTGCTCTCTCCAATCTTCAATTTCATCTTGCGACTCGAAGACATAACAAACTGCGTGTTCGTATTATAGATTTATGAGTTTCACCTGTTTAGGGTTCCTTAAAGGCTATTCATTCCCAACCTCGTCAGGTTCCTCGATCACTTATTCTCCACGAGGATTGAACCTCCTCAGCTCTTCTTCTGGCATATGTTCCTGAGCGTATAACGACGATTCCACAGTTAGATATTATTCAATAATTGACCCTTCAATATACGGTGTATTCTTTAGGTAATCTTTGAAGATTTTCATTAAGCGCTCGAAAAGATACATCTAGCGATACCTAACGGGACTACACAACAAAGCCTCATCACATAAATGCCCAAGCAGGTGAATGCTAATATTGAAGAACGACGAAGGAAAATATTTCTCTAATACACAAATTACCTCGACTAATGTTGATTTCGCAGCTTTAATGTGTGTTCTGTTTACCACTTTTGCACAAAGTAGGGCAAATCACAAAGTAATTTGCGTAATTGCCCAACGGAGATCTTTGTGTTTGGAGAAACAATGCCTAAATAGCAGAGGGATTAATTAAATGATGATGTGTCAGTCGTGAGACTTGTACTGTCTAAGGTCATTCATTTGGTAGCTTACTAGCCTGCGCAAATTATCCAAATAATCAGTTGGAATCTTCAAGTTGAACGTGTCTAAAATGATACTTTTTGCATTAGTAGTTAAAGTGAAAGCAGCCAGGGGATAGAAATTATTCCTGTTGTTGGATCATTTTTAATCACAATTTTTTCTTTATTTTCATCTTTTGTACGCGGACGTGTCTGCTCTCCAACTTTTGAATGAGATCCATCGAGACATGTTCCTATCAGATGTTCTGCAACATTCTTATCTGCATGACTTACACGATTATCTGTCCAATATGGCAAGTTAAAAAATATTAATGGTCTTGACCATGCCTTCGTTTTACTAGGGTCGTTCTAATCCTCTCTAGCTTTACGCTTCAGGTTTACAAATGGAGGGTGTTTGCTTACATATGTATTCCCCAAAGTCGCAGCCTTCTCCTTCTCATCAATCTGCTGACCAAAGAGTCTAGCAAGTTCCATCTTATGCTCGTGATCGATAGGTAAGAATTTAGATTTGTCGTTCCTAAATGGGTGATTGGTCGGTAGAAATCTACGATGACCGACTCATCTTACCACTATGATGTAGCCAAGTGGCTTCAGTTTCCTCCTCACATATGAGACATCTATAATAACCGTGAACATTGCAACCGAACAAGGTCCCATGAGCACGAAGGTCGTGGATCCCCTACATCACCATTGCTTCAAGTGTGAACTCTTCATCCTTATAAGAGTCAAATGTCATCACGTCTTTATCCCACAATTCTTTAAGTTCTTCGATTAGTGGGACGAATAATATATCAATATCATCCCCGGGAGCCTTCAGACTGGGTATCAATAAAGACAATAATGTGAACTCCTTTCTCATGTACAGTGTTGGAGGGAGACTTAAAGACGTAATGAAAACTGACCAATAACTCTGATTAATACTTAAATTACCGAAAGGCTTAACCCATCAGTTGATAATGCAAGATGGATATTGTGCGTTTTTTTTGCAAATTCATCGTGCCGTGCATTTTAAAATTTTCAGATGAGTGAATCAACCGGATGACGCATGATATTCCCACCCACCTCGTATCGAGCGTGCATTGTCATGGCCTCTGCTATCCACGGTACAGTGAAAAATCATTTTAACCGTGGCCTGAGTGGAAAATACTTCAAAACCTTTTGTGGAACTTGCGAGCACTTGCGATATTTTATTGCCTTATTCTTTCCATTCTCACAAGCCACATATCTAGGCTCACTGCATACATTACACTCATCCTCTCGTTGCGGTACCATATGCAATCATACTTGCATGTATGAACTAGATTTGTACTTCAAATCCAAACCATTCAAGCTCTTCTTCCTGCTAGGATAATTATCTGGTAACGTGTTCTTTTTTAGGAGAATGTCTTTAACCCACATAAGAATTCCGGTAAAGCTATTTCGCGATAACCAAATTGACTCTTCAAATTATGCAAAGCAATCCACTACACCCCAAAAAGGATTTTTGTCACTTTTCACCCGCAAAGGGTTGTCACGGTAAAAAACCTTGACAAAAAAATACGGAACCGCTGTCAAGGTCTTTGATCGCGATAACAACTTGTCACGGTCAAAGACCTTGACAAGAATTTTGTCACGATCGTGTCAGGGTCAAAGACTGTGATAACAAACAAATGTTTTCACGATCTTTGACCCTGACACAACCGTGACAAAAAAAAAAATTAAAACCCTAACCAACACAGATCTGTTTATCGTTCTAACAAAATTCTCTCTCTTAAACGATTCAGGCGATTTCTCTAATCAACAAAACCCATTCACTACTGATTTATTCTCAAAATTATTGCTCCAATCGTTTTGTTCTCAAATTAACAAAACTCAATGTTGATGTAAAAAACTAGATAATATCTAATTAATTAATCACAGATAAAGAATGAATAAATAAATGAGACAATGGATTTTTAAAGTGGTTCAGCCTTATGAAAATGGCCTACGTCCACTGTTTTGTATTGCTGACTGTTTGCCTTGAATCTCGATGATCGATTCACCCAGAGAAAAAAAAGACCCCTTCTTATGAGGAGGTTACAATGTATTTATAGCCTTGAGATACGCTGCTATCTAGTAGACATATACATCTGTACAATAGTAATGCGCATTTAATGCGTAGTTGCCTTATGGTTTTCTTGATTTGGATGCTCTGCACGCTAAGTAGCTCGGACGGCTTAAGTTGCTCGGTATGTTTAAGTAGCTCGGAGCGCCTGAGTAGCTCGGTGGCAGTATGCTGTTCGTTGAAAGTATTTGTATTTGTTATGTATGTTGACACGTGTCTTCATAAGATTGGTCCACGTCAGCTGACTAAATTTGGTATCAACAGAAGCCCCCAATGTTTCACAGTTGAGGTTGAAGAAGAGTGTGAAACATTTTGCTTGAAAGTTGCCCGAATTACTGGTCTTCAGAGATTTAGGAAGATTTTCATTGTATATAATTCCTTTTGAGCGCATAATATCAAGCTTCATAAATATTCTGAATTTTCACGATCACTTCGATATTTGTGCCCTTTTTCCTCTTTTAGCCGCCGGAAACGCAAACGTCTTCCCTTGTAATCATTGCTTTTCTCTATTCTCGAGGTAAAGTATTTAAGTGCGACAGAAATCCTATCGTCTTCTACTTTTCAAATCTGTATCTCTGAACTCTTTATTTTCTCTCTATCTTGTGCCTTCGTTCTTTCCATCATTCATTGTCAACCGATCTCTTTTTCTTCTGTAAGATTTTCTTCCTTCTTCTTTATTTACTTTATTCACCATGGTTTATCTTGTTGAATCGTTGGATAAATTTCGTTATGATTTTTCAATCCCTTCGTGGGTTATTTTAGAAGAACTTTCTTGTCCTTCTGATTTATTTTCTTTGGCGGAGGGACACTGGTTCCCAACTCTTTTTGTAGCTGAATGTGGCTTTTCTTTCCCGCCAAATCCCATGTGTTTGGAGTTTTGCCAATATTTCGATATTGTACCTGCAAGAGTAGCTCCAAATACATGGAGGGTAGTTAATGGCGTATATAGGTTGAATAAACTTCATGGAACTCATTTGGGAATTCCAGAAATTATGTATTGCTATAGATAGGTTACCAGTGAGACTATTTTGTATTTAAAAACTAGGTTTTCGAATAGAGCTTTAATTGTCAATCTTCCCGATGCCAATATGGACTATTTTGATCATGGGGTTGTGATGAAAAATTGGCAACACCCTCCGTTAAATGGAAATGATATGTACCAAGGTCCCAGGTGTCCGCTTTATGGCAATGGGATAGGTTGTTTTTATTTTTTGATCTTGTTTTCTTTATATTCGATGAAATGCATCACTGACATTAATTTGTTTGTTACAGTTGACAGTAAAAGGAAGCCCCCAAAAGAGATTGACGCTAACATAAAAAATTTAAAACTTATGTGGAGCTTGCATCCGTCGATCAATGGAGAGCACGTGAGGTCCTCTTCATATTTGTTGAGATACAGAAGCTCCACTTCATCTTTCATTGCTCGTCCTGTGGTGGTTGATCTTGATCGGATACCAACTTCTGAAACCAGTGTGAAAATATCTTCTTCTAATTTAAGTACTCCTATTACTGATCTGATGAAGAAGAGGAAAGCTCCTGCATTTTTTGATAAGTCTGCCCTTGCTGCTGAAGGGGCAAAGAAGAATAAGCAGGATGCCCCAGATGAGGGGACAAAGAATATAGATGTACCCCCATCTACTGCTGCTAAGAAAATTGGCAAGAAGCCCCCTGTGCCTCCGAAAGAGGCAGCACCTTTGATTGAAACTGTTGCCATCTCCCAAGGAGAGACAACCTCTTTAATTGAAAGTGCTCCTCTGAGGAGATTGAAAAAATATCCTATAGAGAGATCTGTTGACTCTGTTTCTCAACCTTCAAATGCTGAGGGTAATGTTCCAGCTCTTATTACTCCGAGCTCTGCTATGGGCTTGATTAGATATTGTACTGTCCCAGAATTCCAAGGTATTGAAGACACTTTTTCTCGAGAGAGAATTACTACTTTGGATGCTCAACACATTGCGTCAGTAAGTATCGTTAGCCCGAGTCCTTTATCCTCTAGTACTATGTTCATATGTTGAATTAAACTTCTTTCTTTTTTCAGCTCGTGACGTTCCTCGGGTGGAATAGAAGAAGCTTTTGCTGGATTAACTCAATCTTTGAAGGAATCTCGTCAGAATTACGAGGAAGACAAGAATGTATGAGAAAAACAATTCCAGTCTGTTGAAATAAATCGAGATCAAGCTGTAGCTGCCTCCAAAGAGTTGGAGAAGAAATTAAAGGATGCTGAACAATGTGAAAAGGAGCTTGAAGTCAAGCTTAAATCTGCCGAAGAAAATGTCGCCAAGCTTCAAGATGCTGAACGACGTAAGACAGAGGTAGAAGAAAAACTGAAATCTGCCGAAGAGCTCCTTAGGGAAAAGACTTCCTCAGAGAGAGCAAAAAGGAAAGTTGCTATTAAAAAATCTTTTAGCGCTGGTTGGGACAAGGGTTGAAATAAGGGCCTGACTGTTATGTCTTCTCAAATGGAGTATGCCAATGTTAAGTATTTCAGGGATGGATGGATAACAACTTTGAAGAAATTGAAGGTTGCTGAAGATTCTGAGTTGTTTCAGGAGCATACTCATGGCCCTCCTCCCTCTCCTGGGGAAGAAGAAGATGAAGCTGCATCAGATGAGTCTTCAATGATGATAGGAGAGCAGGTCCCTGTTCTTGCTGTTATCCAACCCTCCGAGCAAGTCCAACAAGCTAGCACATCTGTCGAGCAATTGCCATTGCTCCCCGAGCAACCAACCCCTTCATCCAAATCGTCTGAAGAAGTCGTAGGAAATAAGGAGAAGGTTTAAAGTTGTTCGGGTCTTTTATTGCGTTGTTTCTTGGATGTAACCCTGAAATGTGTTTTCCTTTGTTGTGATGAATAAAAAATGAACTTTTGTTGCTTGTCTGGAATTTCTCTCTTACTTGCTTTGTTCGCATCATTGTTGATTTTGTTTTTCATTTTCTCTTTGCTAGTTTGTGGCAGGATGGAACTCTTATCAGCTAATGATACAAAGTTGATGAAGAAGTGCAATGACTATTTCAAAGCTGGTCATGCAGATTTTACTGAGGCCCAAATAATTGACATCCTCGGATCAGATGCCTCTGAACGAGCAATTGATGCTTATCAGTACTTGAAGTGCCTACTTGATTGTGCTGTAGCCAACAATGTGGTTTATTACGAAATGATTGAAGATCTTCAAGGAACGATCGAGGAACTTCAACAATAATACAGAGAATCCACTACACTTTTGCATCAATATTATGAGAAAAAGTACCAAAAATTGAGTGCTGACAGGGGATATGACAAGTACATTTCAGCCCATGAGAAAAAGGAAAGTGTGTTGAAGCTTAAGATTGAAGAGCATAAACATATTGCCAGGCTGCTGGAGTAAGAGAATATCGCGTTGCAAGAGGAAGTAAAACAACTCAAATCTGTTGCCTCCTCTTCTTCGGGAGCCTTGGTCCCAATTATTGATGATGGTTTTTCCTTTTTGAAAATAGAAAATGCCAACTTACGGGATGAGTTAGAGACTTTGAAACGAACCGAACCTTCCACACCTGCTCGTGGCAGAGCAAGATCTTCTCGTGGACGAGCAAGGGCTGGTAGGGTTACTATTGATGAGACAAGAACTCAATTGGCCTTAGAAAATCAAGCCGTTCAATTGATGTCGAAGAATCAGGCTTTAGCAGAAATGTCTAAAAAAATTCAGAGTTTCACCGACCAACTCTCCAACCAGAGTTCTGCATTGGAAAGTAAAGAAATTCTGGTGAAAAAGCTCCACGAGCAACTTGATAGATTGACTTATCAATTCCACAAGCAGCCCAGAAAATTTTGGATGGCTGAGTATAATGAAGCTCTGTACCATCTTGATGCTCGTTTGCAGCAGTTGAACAACGAAGGATATAAGCAGGGATGGTTGAATGTCTTATGTGTTCTGAATTGGAGCAAGGTCATTTCTTATGGGATTATTATGAACCTGGAGTTCTTGATTTACCTGTGTCTCCCTTCAAACTTGACCTTAGTTGGATTCCACCCCGTGCCATTCCTCGAATTTTGATCTCCAAGTATCTCAGTGATTATAGTCTTCATTCAAACTTTGAGATATGTCGTCCAAAGCACTTTCTTGATCAACCACCCATAATTAATGTCATAATGCTGCGAGATATGAACTTTATAAATTCTCCTTATGCATTAGATGATCCTCCTGCTGGGGTGGAACCTGTTTCAAAAGCAGAGGGAAAGAAACCCATAGAATAGGACATTTGTATGTGATGAATCAAATTTCATATCGTATGTAATCTGCTTGGTTTTAATAAAGAAATGTTTAGTTTCTTTTACAATTTCATTTCCGTGGAAATATTTTGTAGAATGTCTTTGTTATTCACTAGTGAATATATATATATATATATATATATATATATATATATATAGAAGGACGAAATGTCCTGTTTCGTTTTTAGACAATGGAACTTGTCCCATTTGTTATCTGATTATAGTGACTTGTCACTCTTTGGGCCTAAGCAATGGAATGATTTTCATCCCATGTTTCTGCTTAGCTGTAGTAATCTCGTATGGATTACCTGGTTGCCTAGACAGTGGATGCCCTAGGAGGTTGTCCAGCTTCTTGCCTAGTTTGGTACCAACCAATCGGAGTTGGTGGTTATTGATTTACCGACCAACCGGAGTTGGTGGTAATGAGTTACCGACCAATCGGAGTTGGTGGTTATTAAATTGCCGACCAACCGGAGTTGGTGGTTAATGAATTGCCGACCAACCGGAGTTGGTGGTTATTAAATTACCGACCAACCGGAGTTGGTGGTTATTAAATTACCGACCAACCAGAGTTGCTGGTTAATGAATTGCCGACCAACCGGAGTTGGTGGTTATTAAATTGCCGACCAACCGGAGTTGGTGGTTAATGAATTGCTGACCAACCTAATATTTCGAAAAAAATTCAACAAAGGAGAAAATATGGGCGAAACATCACTTTATTCATATTGAAAGAAATGTGTTACATATGAATTTTAATTACTGATAGTACTTGAGCAGATGCTCTGCATTTCATGCGTTCTTGAATTCTTCTCCCTCCAAAGTTTCAATTCTGTATGTCCCAGGACGAACAACTTCAGTTACTCTGTAAGGTCCATGCCAGTTGGCCTCCAGTTTGTTATGCTTTTGGATCACTTTCTTCAACACATAATCCCCTTCTTTCAAATCACACTTCTTCACCCTTTTGTTGTAGAACAAGGCTGTTTGTTGTTGGTATGCTGCATTCCTGATTGTCGCTTCTTCCCTAACTTCTTCGAGCATATCCAAGTCTATTCGTCTCATCAAATCGCTTACAGGAGATTTGAAATTAAGCACCCTATGTGTGGGTAGACCTAACTCCGCAGGTATGACAACCTCACTCCCAAATGTCAACTTGTACGGAGACTCCCTAGTTGCTGTTCGCGGTGTAGTGCGATAAGCCCACAACACAGAGTGTAACTCGTTAATCCAGTTTCCCTTTGCATCATCTAACCGTTTTGTCAAACCATTCAGTAGGGTTCTGTTCGTCACTTCAGTTTGCCCGTTGCTCTGGGGTGGCCTGGAGCATAGTGGATCTTCTGTACATTGGATTGATGACAATATGCAGCGAATTCCTCGTTGTTAAATTGGGTTCCATGGTCAGTAATGAATGCGTGTGGGAGACCATATCTGTAAATAATACTCTTTCAAATAAACTGATAGACTTTGTCATATGTCATATCAATGAGTGGTTCATCTTCCACCCATTTGGTAAAATAATCCACAACAACTACGAGGTATTTGAATCTCCCTTTGGTCGTTGAAAGTGGCCCGACCAAGTCTATCCCCCACATGGCGAATATCCAAGGGGACGTAATGGGTGTTAAAAATGCTTGGGGAGTTCTTCGGATGGAAGAGAAACGTTGGCATTTATCACATTTCTTAGCATAAGTTGCGCAATCAGCTCTCATCGTTGGCCAGTAATACCCCTGTGTTGTTATCCTCTGCAAAAGCGTCCGACCTGCTACATGGGCTCCGCAGGACCCTTCGTGAACCTCTTTAATCAAGTCTTTAACTTCGAAGGGATGGACACATCTTTGTAGTCCTGCTATAACTCCTCTTCTATACAAAATGCCACTGGTAAATACGTAACGAGCAGCTTTAAACTTCAGTTTCTTGGCTGCGAGTTTATCAGGTGGCACAGTCCCTTCTTCGATATAGGCCCTGATGGGATCCATCCAGGATGGTCCCAAGTCGAGGGCAATGAAGTTCATCATCAAGTCTTCGTCTACACTCCAATCTACCAGGATTTCTATTGGGATTGTTCTTCGTAGCTCGGTGCGTGTTGCTGATGCCAGCCGAGCTAGGACGTCGACTTTTGCATTCTCCATTATCGGTATTCTGATCAACTGAACTGCGGTAAAAGTCGAGACAACCTCCATAGCTTTTGCATGATACTTGACCATTAGTTCTCCCTTCGCTGCATATAATCCGAGAATTTGATTTACGATTAATTGTGAATCACTAAATACAACGACCTGTTCTGCCTTCATGGTTTTGGCAAGACTTAGACCCACGATCATAGCTTCATATTCAGCCTCATTATTGGAAGCTTTAAATTGAAAACGTAGAGCATACTCCATATCAACTTCATCAGGACTGTTTAAAACTATTCCTGCTCCACTGCCCGTGGCGCACGAAGAGCCATTCACATATAGATTCCATATGGGTACTTTATCATCAAACTCTTGGTCAGACAGAGTTCCTCGGTGGAATATTTGATACTTCCTTTTGTCTTCCCTCGACACTTCTCACTGCTCGTTGACTATCTTCTCTTGCTTATCCACGGATGGAAGTTGGTCGGGTGCTATCTTCGATGATCTCGTAACATCCACAGGTTGGTCTGTATTAAACTCCCGCTCTTCGAATGTATCAGAGTGAGTAAACTCTGTGATAAAATCCTCTACTTCCTGTCCCTTAAGTGACGACCTGGGCTCATAAACTATGTCGTATTCACCAAGTTTTACTGCCCGGTACATCAATCTTCCCGATTTCTCCGGTTTATGCAGAGCTTGTCTTAATGGCATATCAGTATACACTACTATAGTATGGGTTTGAAAGTATGGCCTCATCCTTCTGCTCGCTTCGATTCGTGCTAGTGCTAACTTCTCCAGTCTTGGTATCTGATCTCTGCTCCTCGGATGGCCTTGCTGATGTAATAGACTGATTTCTGCACTCCGTCATCCACTCTTATCAATGCTGAGCTAACCGCGTTATCTAAAACCACCAAATACAAGTATAGCCTTTCTCCCATCACTGATCTAGATAACAATGGAGGTGTCCCTAGATATTTCTTCAACTCTTGAAAGGCCTCCTCACATTCATCATTCCACTCAAAAGTTTTTCGAGTGTTCTGAAGAATGGGAGGCATCTGTCTGTTGCTCGTGACATAAATCTGTTGAGTGCTGCAACTCGCCCTGTGAGACTTTGCACCTCCTTTTTCGTAGCTGGAGATCATAGCTCCAATAAGGCCTTGATCTTTTTAGGGTTTGCCTCGATACCTCGTTGGTTAACAATATACCCGAGAAGCATATCTTCTCGTACCCCAAATATGCATCTGGTGGGATTCAACTTCATTTGATATTTCTCTAGTTGATCAAAAGTCTGACCTAGGTCAACTAAATGATCAACAACTTTCTTGCACTTCGTCAGCATACCTCCATGTTATGACTGATTTGCTCTGCAAACACCTTATTCATCAGCCTCTGATATGTTGCACCTGCGTTTTTATGTCCGAAAGGCATGACATTATAGCAATACGTTCCCCTTGGGGTGATAAAAGAGGTACTTTCCCTGTCCTTAGGTTTCATTTTAATCTGGTTTTAGCCAGAGTAAGCATCCATGAAACTCAATAATTCGTGCCCCGAGGTGGCATCCACCAGCTGATCGATTCGAGGCAAAGGAAAATGATCCTTTGGGCAGGCTTTATTAAGATCAGTGAAGTCCACACACATCCTCCACTTATTGTTTTTCTTCTTTACCATCATTACATTTGCTAGCCAATCAGGATACTTGATATCCTCAATAAAAAAGGCTTTCTGTAGTTTCTCTACTTCTTCCTGTATAGCTTGGTTCTTTTCAGGACTGAACACTCTTCTTCGCTGCTTCACTGGCTTGATTTCCTTGTTAACGTTGAGCTCGTGGCACAGGAAACTCGGGTCTATCCCTGGCATATCTTCATGACTCCATGCAAAAGTCTGTTTTCTACGCCTTACAATTGCTACCAGTTCCTGTTTTATCGATACATCCAATGACGCACCAATTTGGGTTGTTTGCTCTGGGTGTTCATCGTCCATAATGATATTTTCGGTAGCTTCTATGACCTGGCCCTTCACGAGTTGAGACTCGTCTCTAGGATCTAATGTTTCAATCTCTGCATCTTTTGTTTCATCCACTTAATATGTAGTAGTCTTCTTCCTGGATTCTTCTCGTTCTTCCTGTTCGACAGATGAATAGTAGCATTCCCGAGCTACTTTTTGGTCGCCTTTCACAACTCCTACTCCGAAATTGGTTGGGAATTTTAAACATTGATGTACAGTAGATGGTACTGCCTCGAATTTCTTCAGACCTACCCTTCCCATGATGATGTTGTAGGCTGATTGGACGTTTTTATCCATTACGAAAAAGCGTACTCTTTCTGTTCGGCAAGCAGGCCATGTACCAATAAGCATGTCCAACTTGATCGTCCCAAGTGGAAAAACCTTTTCGCCAGTAAAACCGAGGAGGGGCCTATGATATGGCTCTAACTGGGATAACTTCAAATTCAAACTGTCAAAGCATGGGTCAAACATGATGTCTGCAGAGCTACCATTATCCACCAGTACCCGTGAAATCACCACTTCCTTCATCCTCATCTTGATCACTAATAGGTCATCATGAGGATATAGTACACCTGCCAGGTCGTTCTTTGAAAAACTGATGACCAGTTTGTCCCTATTCACCTTCCTTGGGCGATCATCTTTAGCCAAGTTTATGCGCTGTATGTAAGAGCAAGCTTGGGCCTCATTAAGGTAAGCTTTTCTCTCCGCAGTCAGATCTCCACCTCCTGCATCTCCACCTATAATGACATTACATTCAAATGACCCAAAATGGATTGAAAATACCTCGCGTTCTGGCTGTCTTGGCCTTTTGGGGAGGTCGGGATCATCTTCTGGATCATCTTCGTGATCTCTCTTCTTGTCTTCTTTTGCTCGACGAGGAGATTTAGATCTTTGCCTTCCTCTGTTGCTGGTTTTTCCACCATTTTGGCGATCAACGTACTTAGTTAGTTTTCCTCGCCTGATGAGTGCTTCAATTTCATTCTGAAGAGCTATGCAACGTTTAGTCGTGTGGCCGTGATCAGTATTTAGACTTGTCCCTTTTGCCAGGATTTGCCTTCATTTTCTCTGGCCAAGTTAGCTCCTCGCTGTTCTTGATCTCTTCCCGAATGTGATTTATATCTACCTTTAAGGGAGTATAATTTCCATGTTTTCTCATCTGCTCCAGCGCTTGCTTACCTTTCGACTTCTTGTTGCCACCATTGTTCTTCTGATCCTTCTCGATTTTACCAACCTCAACCTTGGTCTCCTTAGTGTCTGTATTTGTGAGTGCGGAAGTGTAATACCCCGTATTTTCTGTGATATTTATTTTGGGGATTAATTGAATTAAATGTCTATTAATTGGAAATTAATCCGGATAAAAATATTAACGAGATGTGAGTTAGTATTTTATTATAATGTGTATACTTGGCATTATATGAATATTTGTAATATTGAAATTGTCGTGAGATTTAAATACGGCAATTTGGGAATTTTGCTTGACGCGTGTGACCGCCACGTCATGGTATTTTGTTATTAAATTAAAAAGTGAATTTTAGTTCCATTAACCGTATGGTCGTTTTGAGTGCGCCAACGCGTCCGGAAGGGTCGAGATAGTCAGAAAACACTAGCCGGAAGTTTAGTTTGGATCCCGGGGTATTTGTGGGCCATACCGGCATCAAAAAGGGTATTTTGGTAAATTGCATTTTTGGGAATTAAAAAGTGACGAAAATAGAGATTACAATCTGACTATTTCCTCAACCCACTTAACCCACTAACCACACTATATGCCATTATGGGCTACGGGAGAAGTTGATATATCATTCCAACTTCCAAAAACCATTACACACCTCCATACTCCATTATCTTCAACCTTGGAAAAAGCTTGAGAGAGAGAGAGAGAGAGAAGGAAACCTTGAGAAGAGCTTGAGAGAGAGAGAGAGGGAAGAGAATTCTGCAGAAAATCAGAGGGAGAACAACCTAACTTCAAGACTCTACACCAAATTCTGAGATAAATTAAGGCAAGTGATTTAAACTCTTTTGATTCAAGATATGTTCCCATGTTTAGGAATTTTCGAAATTGATTTTTGGAGATAAATTAGACCCATGAATTGAAAGTTAAAGGCCATGAATTATGTAGGAATTGCATGTAGTATATTCTGGACGAATTTATATGTTATAAACAGAACCTTGATGATCTAAAAGTGGAATTAGAAGAAGTTGATGATGTTCTTGAATGGAAAAATTCTGGAAATTATTTTGATGTAGTTTTGATCTAAACTGAGCTTTTAAATGATGAATTATGGGACTTAGAATGTTAATACTGTTGTAGGACGTTAGTATAATGTTAGAGTAACCTTATCTTGGAGTTTCATGCTTAAAAATGGAGTTTTGGGTCGAAACTGTAACTGCATAACGAAGCAGTCCGTAACCATACCTGTGCAATCGATCGATCGACATTCATCAGTCGATCGATCGACCCCCATCGATCGATCGAGGTTCAAGGTCGATCGATCGACCTTCCCAGAATGAGTAAAGTTTTCCTTAATTGAATTTTAATGATGATAACCCCTGGATAATATTATTGGAGACATTGTGATTACCCTAAATTTTAAGGAAGACCAGTAGGCATGATTATGAAATTGGACTTTAATTGGAATTTAATTTGAGGAATTATTCTAAATTAATGAAATTCGTTATGTGAGATAATCTTTGGGTTAATAGTACAAATTCGAATAATTTGATGAAATAAGGTTTGAGGCAGAAGTAAAGACCTTAGGTTTGAAGATGTATATGTGGGAATTATGGGAACTTAATAGTCTAATTAAGATAGGTTTTAAGTTTAAGAAATTACGACGTGAGACGTGTCGACTATTTAAATTATATATTATCGAGATACTTGAAATATATGAATTGGGAATAATGGTATAATGATGTAGGATATACCCTTATTAATATTGAGATATCTAAGATGTGTGAATGCTTAGTATATAACTTTATGCGTATGACATACCTACCATACTTGCTATCACGGGAGGTTTACGTTCGCTTAGGGCCTTCTTATCCTTGTGTTGCCCGGATTTAGATTGGTTACCTCGATGAACATAGGTCATAGAAGGACTTATTGTGATATTAATAAGTCTGCTGATCATGGGAGCGTAGGTATGTGCGTGACCCATGTGATGGTGACTATGTTCGCCTCCACTATTTGTGATGTTGTTATCTGAACAATTCCTGAGAGATTCGGAATGTGTGATCCTTATGTACGTGATGTACCGGGATGGATAGCAGAGTATGTGTGCACCGCAGCCTAGTCTTTGGGTGCTTATATTGTATATTTATGTTGTGAAAATATACGGTTAATTGAGAAGGAATTTACTATGTTAAATTGTGAGTATAGTTATAGTAATGTTTTGAAAAGATAAAAAGGGAACTTTTATCAATAAATGGTTTTGTTAATGATTGGGAATCCGGGAATTAACGTAGAACTCTCTATTTAATTGTTAAGGTTGGTAAATAAACGTGAACCGAGTAGAAGTGTTAGAAACTCTTTCGATAGTTATGAGTTAACACATGTATGGGTACAGGAACGTTAGGAGTGCACAGTTAGACGAGAGGTGAGTATATCATGTGAGAGCACGTCCTAACATGTACTTTGCATATACTGTTTTAAATGTTTTTAAAGCACTTGCAGGTTTTTAAAAATAACTCCACATTCGGGCTCTGACCTGTTTGCTTTCAAATCTATCTTCTTGTAAAACCATTTTAGGTGCCCAGCCACAAGGTCACCATGCATAGGACCCTCATTCTGATGACGAGCTGTAGCTGCTTGTGGAAGCTACGGGGATTTGCTTTTAGACGCTTATATCATTTGGATTCCTTACTCAGTATTCCTCAGTTGTAGGGCATGTTGCCCAAATTCTATTAGATACATTTCCATTTCAGTTTTAGACTTTGGCATGTATTCATTCAGTATTCAGTATTTCATTATTTACTTCAGTTGTGGGATTATTGTGTTATGAGGAGTTTTTCCTCCAGATTTATTTATATCATGTGACGGTTATTCTATTTACTTCATTATGGTGAATGGTGTTTTTATTCTTCTTTACACTTGTTGCATGTTAATCAGACTTTAATTAAAATTTGGCAACTTACTTTTTAAATACTAGGTGGTTAGTAATAATAAAAATATTTTCGACAGTGATGCTATTAATTGAGCCAACTTGGCGTTTTGATTTAATTTAATAAAGGAGTAGCTACCCGATATTTAATTAGTCGGGGTGTCACAGGAAGCCCCTTTTATGGATGCGGAAGTGTAAAGGTAATGGTTTAATTAAAACAACTTAACCAAACTTTAATTTCTTCCAAAATTAAAATAAAACCAAAGTAAAATAAAAATTAAACACACATACTTATTTAATTTCACTTAAACATAATTAATCCAAGTCCTAGAATTTGCCTAAGTCATATTTTGCAATTTTATTCAGTTAGGCCAAACCAATTTTAACAAATGACTTGAATTAAATTAGCGTTACCCAAATTTAATTTAGCACCAAATTAAATTAAGTGTTACATTTAAAATCAATTTTATCTTGTATTATCCTAAGCATGCGTTCTAAGTTATTATGCAAGATAAGAGAAAATCAGTCACACTACGTCGCGATGTACGAGGAAAAACCCACAACGGGAAACAACCTCGGACGACCCTAGCCTCAAATCCACTAAGTACGGAATTTACATTTACAAGACAGATGACTTACTTCCTCAACTCGAACCCTCTCAAGTCTGGACGCGTCTTCTTGTAACCACCTCTTCCTAGCGGATAACCACGGAGCTCTACCGCGATCTCGGACTCACTGATCGGACAATAGGTACACCGTCAACCACACATGGTACCTTTTACCATGTGAGAAAGCCGCAACTAAACAATTCTTCTTCTTCTTTGAGGGATTTAGAAGAAAATCCAAACTTCTCTTCAAACGAATGTAGAGATAAACTGGTGCCAAAATGCTCCAAGCAAAGTATATGTATATATGAACTTGGAAGAAACAAATATGGGTGTAACCAAGTGTTTAAAGAATTTTTCTTTATAAAATGAATACTCAAACTCATGAACTTTTTCATGGAAGAATCAACTCTCAAATCTCTCCCTAGGAGTTAGAATATTATGAAAAAGTTAGTTTAGAAAAAGTTGTTCCCGCACATTATAAGATCTGATCAAAGTTAGTGGATAAACAAGTGAGGAAAGTGGGTAAAAACTGCTAAAAACTACCAAAAAATTTTCCCGCCTGACAACTCGTTCGAACGACATTTTCGTTCGAATGACATCTCGTTCGAACGAGTCTTCTAATGAAGTTCCAGTGTGAACTCGTTTGAAATCTCGTTGGAAATCTCGTTCGAACAGCCATCTCGTTCGAACGGCATTTCGAATGAAGTTCTAGTGTCCAATGGGGAAGCTCGTTGGCAAACTCGTTCGAACGACAATCTCGTTCGAACGAACTTACAGAAAGTTCCAAAAATTTCATTTTTACCCCAGAAACTTTATATACTTTATATAAAAGTTTTAATAGAAATCTTTCTGAAAACAAAACACAATTTTTAAAACCTAACACCCAGTAAACTTGTTCCAAGCACCTATATATATATAAAATGCATTCATACCTTGGGAGCATGGAACCACTGTGATGACGTAGAAACGAGGCACATATACTCGGCATTTGATGAAGCTTTATACTCTTTGTCGCTACGTCTTCAACTAAACACATCATAGGCTTGAAAAGGAACACTTGAACACTATCCTATGACATAAACGTTTTTGTTCGGAATTGAGCCAAAACTACATTAAGACTCAATTGGAGAATTGTGCCCTTACAGTATTCTTCTTCGCAGCCATGGCTTCCTCAACGTTCATGATCTTGCCTGCCTTTTCCATCAGTTTTGCCATGGTCCTAGGAGGACTTTGGCCAAAGTGTAGTATAACTTATCTGGTAACAATCCACTCATCAGAGCAGTAATTACTGTCTTCTCCTCGTAATAAATTACCTCAAGTTTCTCGTTATTGAAATGAGTAATATAGTCCCTGGTAATTTCTTTTATCTTCTGTATAACGCTCAGTAAATGTGCTACTCTTTTAACTGGCTTCGCTCCAAAACAGAAATTCCCTATGAAAAGCTCTGCCAGTTGAAGAAAAGTTGCAATCTTCCCCCGAGGAAGGTTGTTGTACCATATCTGAGCTGACATGGTGAGAGTTCCTGAAACGCCCTGCATCTCATCTCGTCTGGAACCGCATAGATATTGACAGCAACTTGGTATTGCTCTATATGGAGGACATGATCAGTTTTTCCATCATATTTAGGTGTTACCATAAGAGCTTTGAATTTTGATGGCGTGGAAAAATCCACAATTGCCTGCACGAATGGTGTCCTTTGTACAAAAGTTCTTTGTAGGGGATTCTTGGCCTTAGACATTTCCCCTAACCTGTCTTCCAACCTTTGAATAGAGCCTTTCCATGCATCATTTCCCACCTCGGGCCTATTTGTTTGAGCGACTGATCGCGTTGAGTTTTCCTCTTGGGACCTTTCATTACGGGATGTTGGGCGTGATTGGGCAGAGCCTTCCCTTAGGTCGGATGGTCGTTGAGAGTTCCTCAATGCAATCCTAGGAGGACTTCTATTCCTCCTAGGGACCAATCAATCAAAAGGGGATACTCTACTCAACCTTTCCAGAGCACTGGTCCGTTCTGGAGTTAGAGTGATATTTCGTTGAGAATCTGTAGCTCGTATTGATGAAGTCCGGCCAGGTTGATACGAATGATCATTAATCCTTTCAATACGATATGAGCTAGTACGTCTAGATTGAGAGACCTCCGGGAATAACGTTCGTCTAGTTCTTGAAGATGGCAGATGGGTATTTCTCTGAGCACTTCGTCGTCCTGATTGGGCCGACACTCCATCTTGAACAGTTTGTATAAGTTGACGCATGGTTTCTTGCATGGCCGTTTGCCCTTGGGCTAAATTAGCCATTATGCCGGTCAGATCTTGAATATTCGGTGGAGTAGAGGGGTTTGGAGGGACCCCAGTGTTTCAATTACTGGATTCAGGAATCTCAGCCATAGATGATGAGTTGTTTGGTGAAAAACGCTAAGTATAGTCGTTTCCCACAGACGGCACCAATTTGTTGATGTAAAAAATTAGATTATATCTAATTAATTAATCACAGATAAAGAATGAATAAATAAATGAGACAATGGATTTTTAAAGTGGTTCAGCCTTATGAAAATGGACTACGTCCACTGTTTTGTATTGCTGACTGTTTGCCTTGAATCTCGATGACCGATTCACCCAGAGAAAAAAAAGTCCCCTTCTTATGAGGAGGTTACAATGTATTTATAGCCTTGAGGCTGTACCTATGAAAAGGTAATGCGCTGTTATCTAGTAGACATATACATCTGTACAATAGTAATGCGCATTTAATGCGTAGTTGCCTTTTGGTTTTCTTGACTTGGATGCTCTGCACGCTAAGTAGCTCTTAAGTTACTCGGTATGTTTAAGTAGCTCAGAGCGCCTGAGTAGCTCGGTGACAGTATGCTGTTCGTTGAAAGTATTTGTATTTGTTATGTATGTTGACACGTGTCTTCATAAGATTGGTCTACGTCAGCTGACTAAATTTGGTATCAACACTCAAATTATTGTTTTAATCGATTCAGGCGATTACTGTTGTTCTCAAATCCAACCTATAGCAATAATCGATTATTGTTGTTTTAATTGATTCAGGCGATTACTTTTGTTCTCAAATCGGTTTGTTCCAATCGATTTCAAGGTGCTATTCAGGGGCTACTGATTTCAAGGGGCGGTTTGTACCAAATCGATTTTAGGGGATATTTATTTCAAGGTTTTAAGGTTTAGGGTCGATTTGTTCTAAATCGGTTTCAAGGTTTTAGCCCCAATACCCAACCAGGTATGATTTCGGCCCCAATAGGTTCCAATCCATTATTGCTATTGATTCATGTTTATAAACAACCCTAATTCTTAAACTCAACTCAACTCAACTCAACTCATGGATGATCCGCAACAAAATATTATATAAGTAAAAGGAAAAAAAAATGCAAACCTTCTAAAAAAATTGCAGAAAATACCAACTTTAAAATTTAAATAGCTCAGTGTATTTATGCATTATTTTCTATTCTTTACTTTTCGGTTGTGATTTTCTTGAATAGTGATCATATTATTTTTGGGGTTCTTGAATTGTTGTTGCCTGGTGAATTTGGACAATTAGGTGGCCATTGAGTTAGTTAGCCCTAGGCATTTGTAGGATTTAGAGCATGTATTCATGTTTTGCAATTGAATGACCCAATTTTATGATCAGTAATTATTGTTTGTTCCTCTTTATCTGAATATGAATTCTATTTATTTGATTTTATATGAATTTGATTATTTCCATTTTGATAACTGATAATCAGATTAGTAAATGGGTTGGATATGAATTATAATAATTCAATCTTCTTAGAATATCATTTCATTTTATCTAGTAAAATAATAAGAGATTTTAGTGTTATTAATTTGATATGTTTAATCTTTACTCCTATATGGCTTGTGAAGGAATTTTGATCTCATAATTGCTCTTACAATTATACCTAGTTTTATTTGAATTAATATCAAAACTATTTTGATTCGGTTCAAATCCCAACATATTAATGTTTAGTTTAGAGTTTTAATGAGCATGCAATTTGAATTCATTTCAATAGGTAGCAATTCATGTTTTGGAGGTTGCAATTCTTTTAGTATGAAAATATTTGTCGAAACTATTTTGCACACCCCCACTAAATTCATACAGGATTGATAATGTAAATAAATTTAATTGAGGAACCCAAACTTGAAATTGCGGGGGCAGTTTTGTTTTTAAAATCTTGGGGAGTGGTGTCATATTTGTAAGAAAAAATGAAACTAGAAAACCAACACAATGTCACATTTAATAAATGTGTTAGCACAAAATGAGGCTTAGAATTACTGAAAGATGAAATGTGTTTCTTTGTGTCATTCTTGAAGTAAAATATTTCCTGAAAAATAAATTTTATGAAATAAATTGTGCGTCCACCTCAACCCAAGTACATGAACTATTGTTCTAGCATTATTGAAAGATGAAATGTGTTTGTCATGGTCGTGTCATGTTGTCACGATATTTGACCTTGAAATGATCGTGACATCAAAAATAAAATATAACACCATCGATTCAGGAAATCAGATCGATTTGTTCTCTCTCTATAAAATATAACCCTATCGATTCAGGCGACCAGATGACCAGATCGATTTGTTCTCCCTCTCTAAAATATAACCCCATCGATTCAGGCGACCAAATTGATTTGATCCGGGTTGACTTGTCCACGTTGAAGAGCAAAGAGCATGTGAGTGATGAGCCATTTGTTTGTAATTTTCAAAAGGTCAAGCAAGTGTTTTACTCGGAGTATATCAACAACGAGCCGTGGTCAATCGTCCTACATGCGCCAAAGTATCTAACCCGTAGCGTATATGACTTGGCTTCTCCTACCGAATATCAATCCATTTTAGATGATAACCCGAATTTAAAATAATTTTTAGATTTGTAATAAGTATTCCAATTATTTGAAACAATTCTTAGTTTGGTTTATGCTATGGATTTGTATTCTTCTAATTTCGTTAATTTGTATTTTTCTAGTGCTTCGTTATGAGCATATGACAGTTTAATGCTTTATTCATTTGGATTTGATCAGTTTTTGGGGATTTGAATCAATCTTGGTTTGTTGGTTAGTGAATATGTTAATTTGCATTTTAATCTGTTTAAGTATTAGTTCAAAGTCCGTGATATAACCTGAATATGAAATAATTCTTAGATTATAACTATTCCAATTATTTGAAAAAATTATTAGTTTGGTTAATGATATGGATTTGTATTTTTTTAATGTCGTTAATTTGTATTTTATTATCGGATGACAGTTTAGCAAATATGTCAAACTAATTCATTATTTATATTTCTAAATCATTTTCTCATATAT
>OX422213.1:557973637-558013637 GCA_949130495.1 Sambucus nigra | reverse complement strand
TTCATATTCAATTGCTACAGAGATATTGTTTGCACTTTCAGGGTTTGTTCATCACTTTGAGCATTGATCGTTAGGTTTTGATTCCGTGTTTTGAATCATAGACGGTTTACCAAGTTGCATGGGTGGACACCGAGGCATTCGTGGACGCATGTGCTGTGGACAAGTATAATATAAGGACTTATATGTGGGAACTGTGGAGGAGCGATTGAAGTGAAAAGAGCGTCAAGGCTTGTGGGGATCGAGTCATTGTGTAAGTATCTCTGTCTTCTTTTGTAAACCCATATCATAATAATTGTCTGGTTTGGCCTATCTGAGGTTTTTACCCTTTGTTGTTTCCTCGTACATCCAGCATCTCTTTGTGAACTTATTTATTTTACTTGCTTTAATCATCTAGATGCATGTTTAGGATTAAACAAGATAAAATCGAGCTTAACTGAAATTGGTTCACAAACTTGGTGCGTGTTTAAAATTGGAAAAAGTTTTTTGTAAAAAAATTATTTTTGACATCCTTAAAGCACATTTGAAATAAAAATGGGCGTAAAAATTAGTATCAGAGGTAGAAACATTTTTTGTGTGTGTTGATCCCTTGTGTTTTGAAGGATGAATTTCAGAAATTTTGAAAGTTTTAGAGCTCCTATTTTTTATGGCACAAACTATGCTTATTGGAAAATGCGAATGAGAAGTGATTTGAAATCAATTGATGAACGCGTGCGGTTAGCATTCGAAAAGGGTTAGACACCACCTGTCACACGAGAGGGACATGCCATTAATTTGAAACCCGTCGAGTTATAGACCGAAGCTGAACATAGACTTGAACTTTACAATTCTAAAGGTCTTCGTGTTATTTCCTCACATGTCACATCGGAAGAGTATAATAAAATCATGACGTGTGAAACTTCAAAAGAGGCTTGGGATATTCTTGCACTTACTCACGAGGGCATTAGCACGATTAGAGCATCTAAACTTCAAAACCTCACTACACAGTTTGAGGTGATTAAGATGTTAGAGAGTGAGTCGTTTGATGAGTTTTATGCTAGATTGTTGAACATTGTCCACTCGTCGTTTAATTTGGGAGAGAAAATACCCAACAACCGTGTCATAAAGAAAATCTTAAGGTCGTTGCCTAGTAGATTTTATGCTGAAATGACCGTTTTGAACTCCTTAGGTATGCTTGAATCGACCAAACTTAAAGAGATTGTAGGTGACTTACAAACCTATGAACTCGATATGTTTACCTCCAAGAAAGTGCTAAAGAAAGAAAAAGGAATTCCTTTAAAAGCCTGGAAGGAGGAGACTAAAGTTTCGAATGACGATTCCGATTTCGATTTCGATTTTGAGGATGTAGCCTTGTTGGCAAAGAAGTTCAAAAAATTTCTTAAGTTCTAAAAGCAGTTGAAAGATGCCAAAAGACTTGAGAAATCCAAGAACAACAAGGTAGATCCCCCCCTAAGGATAAGAGTGAGAGTGTTAAGAGGATTGAGTCGGATAGGTGTTCTAGTTGTGAGGGTTATGGTCATAAAGTAGCGGAGTGTCCCACTAGACTTAAGAAGGAGGGCAAGAAACCGGTAGCATATAACTCCGATTTAAGTGATAGTGAACCGGAAGATGTAGAGAGTTCCCCCATTAAGTGCAACTTTGTAGCATTCATGGCATGTCATGTGAGCGATGACGATAAATCTTCTCATGTGAATGACACTTTAGAGGCCATTGAGTGTGAATCCAAAGTGAGTGAGGGTGAAGCTAGTGAGAGCGTGCCGTAGAAAATAATGATGCTTTGATTGAGGATCTTAGGGCACGGGAGAAGACTCTTAGGGAGAAACTAGAATATATTGAGAAAGAGAGAGATAATCTTCGTGGTTTGATGGAGACTTTAAATAAAGAGGTTCTAGAGTTTGAGGAGTCTAGGCATTTTCTTGAGTCCAGGGTTAGTGATCTAGAGGAGAGATTAAGAGATTCAAGTAAGGTGAAGTTTGATTTGGAGGCAGGGTCAGAATAGGATGTTAGGTACCGTCCAAATCAAGGAAGATAGGTTTGGTACAGGCTATGATGATCGTGTTGCTCCCATTCCCAAAGCTAATACTAATCATGTGATAGAGCCGACTAAGAACGTTAGGAGAGGTCCACATTTAGGTCACATTCCTCGCCGTGTTTTCACTTGTTCTTATTGCGGTAGGAAGGGTCACCTTAGGCGTTATTGTTATGGCCTTAGGAATGCTCCTAGTATGTTGAGGAATAAAGTCGTTTCGGTTCCCCAAACCCCCATGCATTGTCACACACCTACTTGAGTTAGGAAATCAGACTTAGATGCTTTAGGAATTAAACTTCAGGGTTCTTGTTTGGTTGCACTTGATTCTTCCCATGATAAATCTAATGTAATACCCCGTATTTTTATGGCTTTCAAATTTAGGGATTTATTAAAATTGAGATAAATTAATTTAATATCAATACGAAAATTTGTTTTAAATATTTACTAGTGTGAGGAGAGTTAGTAATTATTGGAAATTTGTTGAATATTACTAGATGAGTAAAGTAATATATAAGATTAATTTTATTAAAATTGTCACGAGTGAATAAAATGGCAATTATGAAAATTAAGTTGGAACGCGCTTATGTCGTTTGAGGACTAAATTATTATTATATAAAGTGAATAAATTATAAGTCGCCCGTATGGTCATTTCGAGTGCACCAATGTGTCCGGAAGGGTCGAGATAGTCAAAAAAGTGTACCCGGGGGTTTAGTTTAGGTCTCGGGACATTTTTAGGCCTAATTGGCATCCCGGGAGGGTATTATAGACATTTTATATTTTTGGGTAATTAAACCAACGAATTTAATTAGGTTATATCATCCATTTGGAGTTGTCTCTTAAGGTTAGAAAATATAAAACCTAAGAATGGACATTAGATAAGAAGGTGAATAGCTTTCCAAGCAATCCAAGGCCAAGAACTCATCCGTTTGCACCGCCGCCACCACCAAAACGTAGATCGCACGACGAGGAACGCAACCATGCCTTTTTCATCCACAAATCAGAACCTTGAATTCCAGGAAAGTATCTATCTTGCTTTATTTTTAGTTAATGTCTCACCCATGTTAGTTTAGGATTGTTAAGAACATGTTTTATGGAAGAAATTGATAATTTAGAGACTTTAAATCGCATGTTTTAGAGAAACTGAATATATTCTGGACATACCCATCATAAGTAGAGGATTACCCACAAATTGGTATGGATTTAGAGGCAAGAAATCTAGAAAAGAATTAAAAGAATGAATGTTTCATGAAAAATTAGGGTTCTTGATAATTATGTTAAATTATCCCATAAATTCATTGCCTTTGATGAATTTGGACATGTTTCACGTAGGAAATCATGTATATAGCTATATGTAACTATTAGAAATGTTGTTTGGGAGTTTTGGAATCTATAATGCCGTTTTGGAGTAATTTGGAAGATGAAACCCGTAGATTGAAATTGCAGTTTCTGGGCAAGAACTGCTTGATCGATCGATCAACCCAAGAACATCGATCGATCGATCGACCCCCTTTCCTCGATCGATCGATCCCTCCTGGAAAATTGCATATTTTCCCCTTTTTATTTAATCCGGTTAAAATGCGTAGGAACCCTTGATTTTTATTAATAGAGTATAATGGGTTATAAAGAGGACCAGTAGGGTCTAGGTAGACTCCATTGAGTGGAATTTAATGTGAGATAAAATTCGGGGTTAATGGGAAATTATTCACACATAAGAAATTGAGCGTACGTTTACTAAAAGATTTGGATTTGTAAAGGATTTAGACCAGAAGGTAAGTGAGAGTATACCTACTGAAATTTTACTTAATGAGATTGAATACTTCGAGAGATGAGAAGTAAGTATGAAATAAATTATAAATGAGAATAAAAGAGACGAATCCGTTATGCGAGATAATCGAGTAACATGGGCTAAGAATGGATAATTATAATTTATGGGTCGTGGGCGCACCTAATTTAGAAAATGTGAATATTTATATATATGACTGTGTGATTGTACATATATTATGTATCTGTGTAAAAATCATACCCGAGCTACCTGCTATCACGGAGGTTTTCGCATCGGGACAGTCTTATATCGATTGGACCTTTATGGGGGATAATGACTCGTACCCTAGAAGATAGTATCCTTGATACAGGATATCTGATCGATAGTCAGATGGTCTTAAGAGACATGAGGGTATGTGGTGACCTCTTAGTTATTGGGAACTATGCTTCGCCTCCTTTTGTATGTGTTTTGTGTTAATATAGTTCGAGAGTGATTTCGAACTAGTATTTCCCTTAGTACGAGTGATACGGGGACTTGATAGCAGAGTATGCCAACACCATAGATTTTATGTGGGGTGATGTTAGTATATATATTATATGTGTGACTAATATATATACTTATATCTATATGGTAAACTTCTACTGTGCATATACGTAGTTAAGAAATGAATAAATGCTTCAACTTCATTATAAGTATTCAAGAACTTTATAACGGTACTGAGTTGTTCTAAATAACGTAAGAAATCTTCAAGAGATTGATTTTATAAAGTTAATATCATAACCTTACTTTTCACGTGATAGACCTTATGGAGAATAAGTTAGAGAGACTTATGAGATTTTATTAGTGCGGTAGGCGTGCACACTAGATGAGAGGTGAGAATTCTCAAGAGAGTGTCGCTAACTAACATGGTTATTGCATTAGTCGGTAAGCATTTTAAATACTTGCTAAACTATTTTTAAAACTGTTTTACACTCGGGCTCTGACCCGTTTCCCATCTTTTTCTCTCTCTTGTATATATATATATATATATGTATCTATCACAGGTTCCCAGCCACAGGGGTGTCATGCATAGGATTTTTGGATTGGACGTGCTGCAGCTTATGTGGGAGTTGCAGGCCTTTGTTCTAGAAGACCTCTTCATTGATTCAATTCTTGTTTTAGGTCTTTATAGTTAGGGCATGTGTCGCTCGATTTCCTATTCCGTTTGGATTTGTCAGAGATTTATGCTTATTTATATTTTCCAGTATTTGGATACTCCTTGGGAGTTAATTCTGTCAGGATGATTTCATGTATGGTTACTTGACTTGGTTTGGTTAATCTAGATGGATTATTTCTTTTGTGTTGTTTTCTATTAGTAGCACTTATGTGATTCTTAGACTGTTGATTATTTAAAAAGGTTTTCAAGTTGGAATTTAAAAATGGAAATAAGACTTTAAATTGTTTTGACACTTAGCTTAATTATTTAGGGTGTTTAATTTGGAAATTTTATTTTGCGACAGTGATGCTAAGAATGAACCAACCGTTCGCCTTGATTTTAATTTAATAAATGACTGATCACCCGGTATTCAATTAGGCGGGGTGTCACATATAAAGGATGATTGCGTTGCAATGTTTATCATACGCTAATCTGTACATCATGATTTATATCTTACTAGTGTTATGTCGTGTTTATCTCTTTATATTACATTTTTTCATTTATTTGAATCTTATTAGGAAAATACAAAAAAATTTTGTTTTTGATAATTTTTTTTTGCAAATACTAAATGATTTTCGGTTTTATTTTGTGTCGTCAGTTTTCATGTTTGATGTGGCATATTGGTGTGCTTAGACCCCCATCAATTCATTTATCCACGTGGCGAGAACATTTGGTCATAAGTGTTGATGCTTTGAATGATCTTAATCATTGTCTTAATGGGGTTGTTTCGAAGTTGATATGCATTTGGATTTGATTTTGTATATATGCCATCTTTGCACGCACGTGCGAGTTTATATGAATGTTTGACATCTCATGCATATTTGAGTTTAGTGAGACGTTCTTATCTCAATTTTATCATCTATGCATAATAATACTTAGGAGGAGGTGTGTATGTAAGGACCGTTTACAGTGAGGATTTAAATTTCATATATTGAAAAAATGATGAGTGTTCACGGGAAAAGGGTTGCAAGAGTACAATCAGCTAGTCGTGAAAGCCACCATTTAAAAGAGCTCAAAATAAATCAAGGTAATAAAAAGAATCATATGCCAAAAATAAGGCCAATAGGATTTCTCTAAGTTGAGAAAAATATAAACCTCAAAAGAGCTTGAAAAAGAAAATATAAATATTTGAGAGTTTTTGGATGAAAAATTAAACGGGTTTGCACAAGCGAATCCTAACATTAAAAAATCGTATCGTGATGCTATTATTTGTAGAATCTTCAAAATTTCGAATTTGTGTGCATGTTGATTGTTTAGTTCATTTAGCTCAATTTGTTAATTATCACATATGGCTAAAACTAAGTTTGATGACATTGAGCTATCAATTAGAGCTTCTCGATCGTTTTGATGTGTTCATATTGTGATTCATTTGTTGTAGTTCATGACCATTCATTCCATATCATGTTATCATGAGATTCACATTATTTTTATTTGTTTTATTTTTCAAATTTGGGTCTGTTTTTGCTACTGTTTCGTATCTCTAGTACCCGTTTTCATGAAATTTTTCCAGTGGGCAAAACTTTAATATTTTTGGGACTGGAATACATAGTTTGATGATGTCGTTCAAATGACATATGGACTTCATTTGAACGACATGTCCAAGTTGTTCGAATTATTGTACTAACGACACATTTTTTGAGGCGTAATTTTATCAGATATGGTCGTTAGATGGTCATTTTTAGAGTCATTAGAAGTTGCTTAAAACGAGACTTTACTATTTTAGGTTGTTTGTGACCTCGTTCAAATGACTTTTCACTGTCGTTCAAACGACATGGCTTAGTTGTTCGACCTGCCTGAATTTTTTAGTCATGTTTCTGCTTTAATACCTGCTCCACATATTTGCATATAACTTACGATTTTGGTACTTCTGGGTTCATTTGGACAATTTGCATGCAGTTGATATTGATTATTCATGTGTTGATTCTTATACTCCATTGATTTATTTAATAACATCTTTGTTTAGATTGATTATTTCATTCATTGTGACCATTTCCTAGCTACAATTTAGTATTATCTGATTATTTTTAGCTGGTGTTTCCATGTTTATCTAGATGTGATTCATTGATTATTTCATTCTAGATATTTGGTGATTTGTTTATCTTTTTCACTCATTGTCCATTCGAGACAAAAAGGGGGAGAGATGTATGTGATGTAGGGGGAGTAGTTTGTTTGATGATGAGCACATATGATCTTTTTTGGCTATACATATTGGTATCATGTTACGTATGTTTATATTTTATTGATATTTTGTTGTCTTGCACAAATTAGTTTACTCAAATTGGTATCGTGATTACTCACATGTTTAGCAAATTATTTGTTTTACATATTGGTATTTTTATATCATTTGTTCCTCCATACTTCACTGGGTATTTGTATGTTTCATGTGTGTAGGTGTTCGTCAGTAAGTTAAGATTTTAAGATTACATCACACTCAGACAGATCATGCTTGCCATACCTGCATGTACTAGTCCTTATCCTGTAATTTTTGATTTTGGGTTTTTATGGGATGGGATTTAGGTGTCAATACGGCTTGATGGCCCGTCTTTGGCATTTCACTATTTGGGTTTTGTCCCGAAATAGTCAAAGGGGGAGATTTATATGGGAACTATTTCCAATTGAGTCCGATTGTATGTATTTGACTTATTTTCGAAAACAAAACTGATTTTGAGTCATAGATAGATTTTATATTGTCATGATTTTCATAAAGTCTATGATGTGTTTATTTAGAAGATGTAGTGGCCAAGCTTCAAAGATTATATCATGCCGAGTAACATTGGTGAACGTTTCACGTGTTCATCATGTTTCGATCTCTCAGGTATGAATGCCAAATATTTTGGGACTTGGAAAGAGTCTTAAAGGATAGAATTTTGTTTATAAATGATTTAAAATGTTTTATCTTCGTTTATTCTGAGAGAAACATCGTTTAGAGTCATGTAGAATCATATCTTTTCAGTTTTATGGTTCAAACGACATGTGATGTCATTCGAACGACATGTCATAATCTTTAGAACGACATGTGCATCTCGTTAGAATGACTTGCTGACTTAAGTTTTTATTTAAATAATTTTTGTCTCAGAATTTTGTAAGTGTGCAGAACCATATTCCAGAAAAGAACTCATACGTTTTTTGCATAAGTTTTCTAAGGTTTTCAGTGTTTAAAACCATCTTTTGAGTTTAAAAGATCCGATCTTTCATAATATTCTATTGCTATAAAGATCTTGTTTGCACCATTAGGGTTTGTTCATCACTTTGAACATTGATCGTTGGGTTTTGTGCTGAAGAAACGAAGGAGTCCGTGTTCTCAATCGTAGACGGTTTGCCAAGCTGCTTCGATGTACATCGAGGCATTCGTGGACGCGTGTAATGTGGATAGGTATTATAGAAGGACTTCTATATGGGCACTGTGGAGAAGAGGTTGATGTGAAGAAGAGCGTCAAGGCTTGTGGGGATCGAGTCGTTGTGTAAGTCTCTCTATATTCCTTTGTAAAATTCGCATTATAGTGATTGTCTGGCTTGAGCCGTTCGAGTTTTTTTCCCTTTGTGATTTCCTCTTACATCCGTCGTCGTGAACTTATTTATTTTACTTGCTTTAATAACCTAGCATGTTTAGGATTAAATAAGATAAAATTGGGTTTAACTAAAATTGGTTCAAAAATTTGGTGCGTGTTAAAATTAGAAAAAGTTTTTGTTAGATAATTTTTTTTTTACATCCTTAGAGCACATTTGAAATAAAAAGGGGCCTACACTCATGGATAGAAAACATGCCCTTATTCAATAACGATGTTGGGTGCAAAGCTGGTCTTCAGACATTATACACATGCCCCATCTGCAATTGCCCCTGCAGAGGCGACAATGGTGGAACTGCTATCGAGGTTGAAAATTATCGTAATTTCTACCCGACTGGGCATCCTGTTGCTAAACCCAAGTCCTATTCTGGCAAGGACGCCACATATGGTCCCGTTCCCAATATATGAAACATTTCTCTATGAAACCTAACAGCCTTTGGCCCTGGCAAGGCTGCCCTTGTCTCTGGCCCTACTGGCCCCGATATCCACAGCCCCGTCGGCCTCCGGTCTGGTACCCCTAGTCCTAAGGGGTGTGCTACTATCCTTGATTGCCCTACCTAAAGTTGTCGTTACTCTGTCTGAATCTCTTTGAAGAGTCCCCCTGCTGGGAACCTCGCTCATACTGCCTCTGCTATTGTTGCGGTGCCTCACTAGGCACCGTTACCCTCAATCTTGCCCTGTTGGCTTGACCCTTCTGCCATCGTTGATCCCCTCTCATAGAAGTGATGATTTTGGCAGTGAAGTAACTTAATGATCATAGTGACATTAATTGCTTGTGCTACTATGGATACGACCTATGCGACGATCATAGTTCCCTGAGCGGGCTGCGACTTCGGTTGAGCCTCCCCTTCTGTGACCCTCCTCGCTGCACGAGTTAGTCCCCATCTCCTGTTGTTTGGCATCTGAAACCAAAACAAAATTTTATGAGGTTCACTTCAACCATATAAAATAGCAGAAGAACGTGAAAGAAAAAGTATTCCTAAGCATAGGGCTTTATACAAAAGAAACACGATGTTGACAACGTAGCAAGTCCGCACAGATCCTAAAGGACACAGGAACCTGATGTTCCGATACCAACTGTGACAACCCGCCTATTTCAATACTGGGGTCTTATACTAAATCAAACAAGAATCTCAATATGGTTCATTCTCAACATCACTGTTGCAATAATAATATAATATGAATATTACGAACAATTCATAAAATCACAATGAATGAAATAATCACCATTCATAAATAAGAAATAAGTGTGAACCGAGTAAACCATCGGTCACCAGATAACAACATCCACTAAGTAAGCTGAATAATAAAACTGAGTACTAGAATATAAATGTCTGATAGTAACATAAACTTATCCATCTACGAGCAACATTTCCAAAACTGAAACTGAAATGACTGATCCTATATGGCGTATAACAAAAATATAGCGTCCACAACTACTGTATGACAAGAATGAATCTATCACTGTAGTCCCGGCTGTTGTTACTGCATGCGTGGGATAATAAAAGAAAAATAAGGGAAAAATAAAAGCTTGCAGGTCAAAGCTCAAAAAGTAGAAAACATTTTGCAATTAGATAATTGTTTTAAATCAATTAAAACAACACTGTATTACTTTCATAATTATCCGATCGCACTCATTTGAGATAAGCCTCACCTCTCAACTATAGTGCGCATATAACATGTTCATTTATTATCCTAATTAAACTACCCGGTCTAACTAGCTATCTAATCCCTGTCCTGCTAATACTCTCTATTAGCTAATTATAACTACCTTCTATAGGTATACGTTCATAAAATTTTTTGTAGCCACACACTTGCTATAAGTACATATTCACTTAATGAACATAACATAGCTATGCTCGTATTATATATATATATAAAATAAAGGAGGAGGGTGTTTTTCCATATCATATAACTTCATATACAAAACCTATATAAACAAGTTTTGTATCTATATCTCTCCTTTTTGTCCATGCTAACTCACGGTTGAGATTTAATCTCAGAGATGTTCGTATAACCTAACTGATGGTAAACTAGAAACCCACGTGTCAAGTTTTCACCCACGATTTGAAACCCACCTAAAGTACTACCTTGAGCCTCTCAAAACATCATACCCATATACGCAACATTAAAAATCTGTAAGGGTTCGTTTGATAACCAACAAATTCCAAGACAAATTCAAAAAAGTTGGAAAATTCTCGTCTTTTTCAGCTTTTAGGCTGTTTGATAGCCTTATTTTGCATTGGAATTTGTTTTCTATGTACAACACCCCTTAAGCACAATTTGCCACCCTAGGGTGGAGTTCAATTCTTTGGGGGGGGGGGGGGGGGGGGGGGGTTGTTTGCCACCTTTAGGTGACAAATCACTCAAAATCATTTTTTTATAACTCTATATATTTCATAAATATATAAATATATATATTTCGTATATTTTAATATATATATATATATATATATATATATATATATATATTTGAGCACATATATGTATATTGCGTATATTTCGTATATTTATATATATTTCATATATTTATATATTTCGTACATTTATATAAATTATATAATTCATATATTTTAATATATATTTATATTTCGTATATATATATATATATATATATATATATATATATATATATATATATATATATATATATATATATATATATTATATACTGAATATATATTATTTGCAGAATATACACATATATTATATATATACTTAATATATATAATATATGTATATATTATGTAAATAATATATATTTAGTATATTCAATATATAATATAATATATTATTCATAAATAATATATTATATTATATATTGAATATACTAAAAATATATTATTTATAGAATATATATATAGTATATATATATATTTTCGTAAATAATATAATAATAATTATTATTATATATACTAAATATATAAATATATATAATAATGAATATATATTATTAGTATATATATATGGTGTATATATTTATAAATATATATACCATCTCGTATAAACATACATATATATCACTCGCTATATACGTATAACCGCATCTCCAGAGCTTATATCTCGCAGATGCATCCTTCGTGTGCTATCCGGATCCAGGCATCGTACCTCACACCGAGCCACTGGGCCGAAATATCACCATCGATCCTGAACAAAAACACATATAATGGAGGTGGTCATAGACATATATTCGAGGTCCCAACCATACCACATCACGCCCAACCGGCCTCGAAACCAACACATATCCTCACACATGGATATTGGTCATGGAACAGTCCCATGTACTGTGGAATCAATCCAATATCGGCTAGTCAACGCCAGAATGGAATGCCCACTACGCGCAAACTCCTACAATAGCACTACTGAGTAGGCATGTTTATATAAAGTAAGTAGCATGTACACACACACACATACACTTCACTCTAGTATGTATATATAATAAGTAACGAACTAATAGGCATATTTCACAGTGTACGATTCACTAATCGCAAAATTCAACCCCACTTCTCGATTAATTAATCATATAATCACTCACTTGAATCCTCACCTCTCCTCACTCGAACCAATTTAATCCTGGCCTATCACACATACCAAATGCTTTAAATCTTCTCCAGTAATCCCATAATACTCGAAAGCCCCCACGGTTAATCTTCAAGTCCTAACTGGGCAAGCCAACCAACCTTACCGATTTGTTGCCCCCAAAATCAAAATTTTCAAAAGAAAGCCCTATCCAAAACCACCAATTTAAAATTTCAGTATCGAACACATGTTAGTAGAAAATTCTTAACAAATTAAAAAAAATCAGAAAAATATGAAACCAACACCCATGCCTTCATAATTATATTCTGCACAACTTTATCTAATTTTAAAAAACAAACCAGTTTGCTAGGGGAGAGAGCCAATTCGGTTTTCTGAGTTGTCTATCATCTTTTTTCCCAGGGTTTTTCTCTTCCCAACCCTCCAATGGAGGTTTCCACCCATTCCAAACACAAAAGTTAACTCTTATAACATTACGTTAACATTTTAGAGGTATTTTAACACAAAATTCACCATAAATTCCAAATAAAACCTTAGGATTTCAAATCGAACATCCAATTAATTCAACATACAATTTTTCAAATTAGTTATCAAATATCCAATATTTATATACAAGTTCTAATTGTTCATCCTTTTGAATCCCATAGTATATTTCGTATTTCAAGTATGATTTATCTCCATTAATGATTTATTTACAAACACGAATCTTTTATCATTTAAGTCTCTAAATCAATTATGAAAGTTTCAATTTTAACATCTTAATTTTCAGATTTCTATCTCTAATCATGAAAATAATTGACTATTGTCAAATTGCGACATAATGCAAGTATCTACTTGCCTCATTGGATAAAACTACGATATTTTCTACGAATTTGATGATGGGTTGAGTCCTCTTTCTTCTCCTCTGCAAGTTTCCTCTTCTTTCTTCTTCTTTTTATCTTCTCTAGGTCTATCCCCCCAATATCTTGTATAAAATATGAAAGGTGGGTTGCCATTTACCTTTCCACCCTCTTAAATATCCCTTTAATGAACCCAATCCCATTTTTATTTTTAGTGCTAAGTGTAAAATGTCCCTCCTACTCTTATACGGGCCCCGTTATGTCTAAAAAAACATGAAACCCAAACCTAACACCTACGTACCTATTCTGGGCTATTTCGACCCTTTTTAGATCACAAGTGCACTCGAAAAGGTCATCCGAATCCCCCAACTCCAAATATGCTAACATCTCATTAACCGGACCTGACACATGCATATCCTATGTGTCGCTCATAAATTATACCGATCCATCGATGTAACACTTTATCGACATATAATAATAAATCGTCGCTATCACTCATACGCGACATATAATAAATCACATAACTATTTACTTATCACACGCAAGTAAATAATAATTCACATAACTATTTACTTATCACACACAAGAAAATAATAATAATAATAAATAATAATAATAATAATAATCCTTTTTCTCGCTAATTAATATTTACTAAAATCTAATTTAGTTTCCCTAATTAAATTAATAATTTAAAGCACACAAAAATTAATTAATAATAAAAGTAAGGGGTATTACATTTATCTGACCGATAATCAAATTTAAGATATAATAAAATAGTGTTTTTTGTACAATTTCACTTTTAAAAAGTTATTCTTGATTTGATACGTATGGAAAGCTTCCTCTTTATATACCCTTTAGTTTTGAACTAGCGTGATTAAACTGATGCGAGGAACTTTACCTAAGCACAACACCAGAGTAAAATGAGTGAAATTTTGGTTTTAAATAAGAATCAATCACTTGAATGGGAAATTTATACCTTTACAAATTACATGTACTTTATACAAAAACAATCCAATTTTACAAGGTGACAATTAGATTCATTATTCCATTCCAAATGAACAAAGTTTATAGACTCATCATAAACACTTATTAAATCTGTTTGATCTGATATATTGTATAAAAAATAATGCATATCGATTATATACACACATGTCATAATCTAACAAGATTCATTATTAATCATGTGCAGAAGTTCAACACTAACATAATATACATTCAAGAATAACATATAAGTATACTATAAGAACGATTGCATTATTTTTCCTAGTAAGGTGAAATTATCATGTCACATCCCACTTTCCCGAACGTGAGGTTTATCTTAATAAATACTAAACCATAAAGAAATGTATCATTCTTTCAAAAGAGGAAATTGTCTTGCTAAATCACAGTGTTAAAACTCAAATTTCAATTGAACAAATCTATAAACATACCTCATTTCCTGACTAATAACTGATCACATATCCTTATTCTCTAATCAATACTGTTCCCAAGCTTCATAAAATTCTTGTTTGAACTGCTCATCATTGCTTATAGGTACCTGTTTAAAATAAATGGAAGGAAAATTATAAGCAAAACTTTGCCAAGTAAATAATTATAGTTATATAATAATGTATATATGTGAATCTGTTTAAATAGCATAGCTGAGACTGAAATGCTGGAAAGGTAACAAATTTTATGGTAATTTGAGACAAAATAAAATATCAACAGTACTACATCGGATATAGTGTACTCTCCGATCTATAAAACAAAATTATGGTTGTGGCCATCTCGATTCCTCCCCTTTCTCTCCTTCCCAAGGGGTAGGGGAAAAGGGGGGAGAAGGTGTCGCGCCCTCTTGGATCTAAGAATGCTTCGACCGTCATCGGAGTTGGGTGAATGTAAAGATATGGATTCGCCAGCCTATTTTTCATAAAACAAGCAAAAAAACGTGTCGTCTCCTTGAGAGAGTGGCATCGAAGACAAACTGATGCTTATAAAACCAATAGTTCAAAGGTTCGGGGGCTAAGTTATGGAATGGGAAGGTATTAGGCACCCATCTCTCCTGTTCGGTCTCTCATGGGCTTATGTTATTATTTTTCTTTATCTCTCCGTGAAGGGTGTGTGTTTGTATACATGTAAATGGAGATCAGAATCACCCAACTCATACTATGGGAAAGATAGAGCGAGGCCATCCATATGAATGTTCCCAAAATGATATTAAAAGTATGATTTATGCGTTTATCGAAATATTGATCGCTATGATGAAATGATAATATATGTTGGATAAGACGCTAATAAGGATCATAAACATATTATGTATTAAAATAATGTACATATGAAAAGGTGACAAATGCGGAAATGGAGAATTTGGAAAAATTGGAAATTTGTAAAAATAGAAAATTTAGAAAATTGGACTCGAGTCTAGAGTTTTAACCCAAGACGCCTACGTAGCCTATAAAGGCATCAAAGTCCACGTATTTTTCATGCGACATAGGGGTGGGGTTTATCCCATAGATTTGAACGAGATTTTATTAGATGTGTATGTATAGAAAATGTGTTTTAGTTTTGAAAAAGTTTGATGGATAATGCCGTTGGAATTTATCGGTGTAACTCTTTTTTTTTTGTTTTGGATTTTTACAGAAAATAAAGTATGTGCAATATGACTAATAAAAAGGTGAGATGAAAACTAGATTATGAATTTATGTAATTAACACAAAAATAAGAAATTTAAAGAGAGAAAGAAGGATTTAGACCTTATTTGAAGAATTGGAGCTTAATCTTGATCTTGGATGAAGTCCCTTGAATGTTGAGATGAATGATGGATGAGACAGAATGAGATTTTTTTAAATTGGGTATGAAAAGGATGGGAATGTAAAATGGAAAGGAATTTCACATAACATAACTTCACTGATTGCAAGAGAATGTTGCTGAGATCACTAATGCTGATGGATCTCAGATCTCTAGGGAGTTAGGTCATGATCTCTATTTATAGGGTAAGGGGGGTGACAATAGACATGGCCCCATACCTTCCAATCGGTTGTAGCCTGAGGCACACTACCGATAGGTAGGGAAATGGTCCTGCCAATCGACAGTCTCGTGAAGATTTTTTGGAAAAATAGACATAGAACAAAATCCATTAATCCAAATCACACACAGGGCATACCTTTAGAAAGGTAATTCAGAGACCTTTAAGAGTCCTTTGGGCCGCTCCCAGGTCTGGGAGTTGACTTTGGGTCAAACGTAGCTCGATAGCCCTCATCGGTCCTTTGGATGGGAGGTAATCGGACGGAAACAGATCGTTCATTTGAAGAGTGAGTCAGAATCGTGTAGGGGTGGACCATTGGAAATTTTATGTTAGGAAGTTCGACATTACCAAGAGCTTCGCTCGGTTTGGAAAGTTGACCTTGGTCAATCGGGCCAGAAAGCGCGTGGTGACCTTTCGAATTAAAACGGGTCGTTCATCTGTACCGTAAGGATGATTTGCACATGGGAAGGACAATTAGAAAGGATATGTAGTGCCATTCAAAGATTCATTCAGTCTCGTTTGAGCTAAAAAGTTAACCTGGGTCAAACGGAGCCCGGGAGCACCCGGTGGCCTCCGGATCAATTTTCGGGGGAAAATGGATCGTTTATTGAAACGATTATGCCATTTCATGCATAAGGTATATCGTTGAAAAGGGTATTCAGTGACCTTCAAAGATTCAAAGGGATTTTTCTTTGTCGATGAAGTTGATCGGGGTCGAATTGGAGTCCGGGAGCGCCCGATGGCCTCCAAATCGATTTTCGTTGGTAAAATGGTCCGTTCGTCGCACCGTTATGCCAATTCGCGCACGGGACATACCGTTGGAAAGATAATTCAGAGCCCTTCAAGTATTTAAAAATATTTTGCTCTGACGATAGAGTTGACCAGAGTTAAACGGGGCCCGAAAGAGCCCAATGGCCTCTAGATCGGTACTCGGAGTATGACCTAGGATTTATAATAAAATGGTGAGGTGTTAGGGACCTAAGGAGAGACTTAAGCTTTCCTAGAATGTGGTGTCTATAATGTTGATTTATAACTAAATAGGTTTCATCAAGTCATAAAATAAGGGTTCAGACTATGACAAAATAACCCATAAATTATCGGTTATAAGGGCTACAAATGCGTAGCCATACGATTATAATATCGTCCAAAAATTTTGGACAGTCGAACCAAATAATTGGGGAAGGTAAAAATGGCTAGGCACACTAACTAGAGTGTCACTCATATGTATGTATCAAATCGAAATAAGGCACTCAACATCTGAGTCTTACAGGCCAATTAGAACTTCCGTGGTATACCGGGGTTTAATCCTTGAATCGTAAGGTATGCTAGTGGGGGTTTCACTGATAATGGTTATAATTTGTAGGGTTATACTGCAGTCAATGTAAAAATAACTGAAATCAGAGTATAATTATATGCAGGGGATATACTGCAATCAGGGTAAACTATCTGATATATCAGAGTTTTAATAGGATGCTGGGGTATCCTGAAATTCGGGTAAAATAATTAAAATTAGTGGGTTTAATTAGATCATAGTTTGTCAGGGTTTGGATGGCTAGAGTTTAATCGGATAAAATACTGAATTAATATTCACGGTAATGTGAACTATACAAAAGAGTTCATAAATGAGAACAAGAGATCAGGGGTTATCACATAGTGATATAAACAATGCAATAATTTCAAAGGTATAAGCTCAAATGTAATAGTGAGATATAATCACCTACCATAATTCCGTTGATTTTTGACTGGTTTGGTACAAGTTGTATTTGACCTCTCTCGCTGTAATTTTAATGCAGGGTTATTATGGATAATCAAAATAGATATTCCATTAGTTTATACATATGCACACTATTGGTCGTTCATACGGTGATACAAATTTTACGTTATGCGTAGCTCAGCTCGAAGTTGAATTAAATTGACTTAGATAATGGGGTAGTCAATTAATATTAATATGCATTTTCTGGTAGGATCTGACTTCAATTTGTATAAACTGATACAATTTATCGAAATAATTTTCGATAAAAAAATATAATAAAACTATAGTTTTTGGGGTTTGAAATTGAATAATTTGGTTGACTATAAAACACGATAAATAATGTAGAAAAATTTATGGTATAGGATTTCCAGGATAAAATGACATTTTTTAGTACTGTGTTGAGCCTATAATTGACACAATGCTCTAATTTTAGCATCATTAAAAATAGTGTTTTTATAAAATATTTATACATGAAAATGTTCCTTTCGACATTGTGAATCCAATGGTAAATTCCATGTATTTTTCTCGTTTAAAAGATATGAATTTTTTAAGATGACAAAACTAGCCCTCTTTTGTGTGTGTTTTATAATTTCACCGTCAAGTTTTAAAATTAATAGTATCTCTTTCGGTTACCTATACATGATGTAGAAGATTGCCACAGCCTATAATTTGGTCTTTACATTAAAAAAATCATTTTTCTTATTTTTTATAACACACACACACACACACACATATATATATAAACACACCTATATATATATATATATATATATATATATATATATATATATATAATTAGGATCCAGAACGAACTCATTTAACGGACCTCTCAACGAACTTTTGTCCTTTTCCCAAAAAGTGGTCCCCATATAGCCCCAAAGTCAACATTATCATACTCCCTTATGGCCCCCTCTTATCTTATAGAAAATCCTTTAAAGACCGTACCTTTAAAAAAAAATTATAATTTAGACCCAAAATTGGTATCATACTTTTTAGAGTGTTTAGAATCTCACCTAGAATGCAATCTCACCTAATTCCGACAAAAACCCTAATTCTGGTATCAGATCCATAAGACGCTCCTTTAGACTTTTAGTAAAAAGACTTTAATTCCCTTGGAATTTATCCCTCGCATTTACAAAGATATTTTTGGAACCAACCCAGACTACCAACCTATATCCATAACTGATTTAGACTCAGAAAGTTGTTTAACCACACACATCGACGGTTGTTCACATACTGTACACATTGCAGCCAGACACGCAGACAGTAGACAAGTCACTGCTAGTGCTATTAATAATATAATATACAAAATAAGTATATACTCCTTATATTAAGACAATTAATAAAAGACACTCAAACCCTAGAAACAGAGATAAAAAATATCTCTAAAAGACTATTAGAAATAGATAATCAAATCCCAATGGACTTAGTACAAGTTTTATAAGAAACAAATATTAAGACCAAACATATAGAAGTCCTTAACAAAGACATTTTAAAAACTAAAACTTTAACTAAAAATCAAGACAACGAGTTAATTAAACTTACCAAATAATAAGCTAAGCTTATCCCTAGATTAGATAGTTATCTTCCTAATGGAGATAGTTAGATCAGACTGGAATGAGGTACCAAGAGACCTCTCCATTCAGACCTTATCAGACTTTTATCAAAGAATTTTAGAAAAGATAAATGATGATAGATTTTATTATAAGATAAATAAAAATGAGATTGCCAATGTTGCTAAAGCAACTAGACTTATATTAGAAATATTAAATTTAATTTCCACATCCATAGCAGCTACCCAAGACTATAATAGTAGCTTTGTTAAAGACTTACATTTAGATTTAAAAGCTAAGACAGAAGGATTAACCACCTTATACACAAACTTTGTTAAATTTCAACAAAATTTAGCAAATTACCTTAATAATATGGAAAGCCATAACATATCCAAAATGTATAGTATTATTAATGAACATAGACTAGACATGGCCCAAGTAGAAGAAAAATACAAAAAAATTGTAAGAGGAATTAATACTGTATATAATAAGCCTTCCCAAGCAGAAATATACTCTCCTTTTATTCTAACTCGTTTAGATAAAATAGAAAAAACTGTAGAATCTATAGATATTAGAACAATGCAACAACAAGAAAAAGATAATGAAGTAAAAGACTATATTACAAATGTTGAAAAATCCCTTGTTAATTCTCTAGCTAGACATAGTGAAGAAAATTTTGAGAAGACAAGAAAAGAGAATAAGAAGTTTAAAGAAGAAATCCTTAGTCAGATAAAAAGACAAAAAGATTATTCAGACTTCTTAGAAAGAATTAAAAAAAGACTTGAATAGAAACAGGTAACCACCTGTAAATTTAGAGAACCCCCTTCTATAGAAACTAGAGAAAGGAAGACCATAGGTAGAAGAGTCATAGATGATGGATTAGATAAGACTAGTAAGATAGTTAGCTCTATCCCAAATATTGGACAGAGTAATTGTATGCTCTAAAGACTTAAAGATTCGTCCTTTAATGTTAGAACATGGTGGAAGGAGAGAAATGTCACCAATCCTCTCTAATGGAAAGAATGGGGTGAAGTTGACTGGAAGATTATTGAAGATTCCATTCATAATGGATAACTTCCATCCATTAGATATATAAACTTGTTCAAATAAGGTGCCACTCATAAGACTCCTAATTATAACATGACCTATCATTGTAGAAATCACGTGTTAGACAAATCCTATACTGAGCTCCAAGTGTTTGACTCATAATGGCTTAGATCTAGAGGAACTGATAGGAAGTTCCAATTCCTAACATTTGGACTCTTTCAAATAAGAATCCAAGGATTACATAGACCTCAGAATAATATTAACATATTATGTTGTTTAGTTGATAAAAGATGGAAATTTTTTGAGAAAAGCCTCATTGGGATAGCCCAATTAGAAATGTCAGACAACATAGGATACTTTAATGTCATTCTGGCATTTACAGTAACCGCAGACACAGCCAAACATTTTATGTTAATCTTATATGCTATTGGTTATGAAGACTATATTATCCTAGACGCTAATATAAATATAGAATTCCAAAGCTATGTGAAGTTCTTCCAATTTCCTTATGAAGGAATGCAATCGGGAATTCCTAGTGGAAGACTTAATGAAGAAATTTTAGTTAGAATTAATATTTCAGACTACAATCATACTTACAGTATTAGGAATACTGGACCTATGAAAGAAAAAGATAAGACCCTTTAGTAATTGCCAGAATTCCAAGAAACTAAGACTATACAAAATAAACCTTTGTTTATTAATCAAGACGATGTCACTAGAAATGTTACCATCCAGTTTGGTCCTCCTAAGATTGTCAATAAGAATACCCAAACCGAAGAAATTAGATTTAGGAATATGGGAGAAGCCATAATCAATAATCCTTCAAAAGGAGAATGTAGTAGTAAGACTAGTGCTAGTTTACTAAGACAAGCTCCGGCAATTAGACCTAGAAGATCATTTGAAACTAAAGACTTAGTTAAAGAAAAGGCTAGGATCCAAAACTTTGGACATGAACCCTCAAAATTGGACATGAAGACATTTAAAGATCACCTTAAGAAAAGTCATTCTGTTAGATTTCAAGAAAGAGAAAGATTTAATATGATAACTCAAAACCGTATATTAAAATTAAAAGAATCTAAGAATACAAAGGAACTTCTTAGAAACTTAAGACTAATAGAAGGAGTAGAAGAAAGACTGATACTAGTTACACAAGTAGAACCTAATAAGCAAGAAATAGGAAGTAGTAGTAGGCTAGAAGATGCTCCTAGACTTTTTTGTAAACCAATAGGAATAAATATTACTATATACTCAAGCATTATTGTAAAGACTCAACCAGACTATATAAAAGACTTTCCAACTAGTGACAAGAGTTTTACTCCTGTTTAGACCATGGCAAGTCAAGCCATAAATCCAGTAGGTATATACCTTAACTTAGACAACGTCCACGATAGGAAGAAGGCGTTAGACTAATAGCGCAATCAGATGAACATGTGGTTTGCATCTAATGAACAATGGGATGCAAGTTCATGTAAGCAGTACGCTGAGTAATCCATTAGAGGTGTTGCAAAAGATTATTTAGATAGTTTAAGAAAAGCTACAGACGAAGAATCCTTAGCTAAGATTGAGAAAATGAAAGAGAACCTATAAGAAAGATCAATTGAAGAATATATTCAATTGTTTACATCATAATTCATTGGAGCTGGACATTTAGCTCAAATCAATGAATAAGACCTAGCAAAAACTAAGTTAGCCCTCCTTAGCATTTGCAAACTAGATAAGATCAATGAATATAACAATAATTACGAGAAGCTATATTACTAAATTAAAGAATTTGGAGAGACCTTAAAAGATGAATACTTTAGAAAGATACCTGCCATATGACAAATCCTAATTAATGAATATAGGAATTGGACAGGAGTAGCTGGAGTTAAGAATAACTCCCTTAGTGAAAGAATCAATTTTACCAAAGACTATATCATATCTAAGAGACGTGATATAACTCAAGGAAAGTTGATAGAAGAAACTTTCAAACAGATCCCTCCAATCAAAGACGAAAGAGACATTGCTCCAATCCAATGGGGATGTGGTAGTGAATCTAAGAAATTCAAAAATAAATTAGAATGGAAACATAGGAAGTTTAAGACTAGACCTTTAGGATTTCAAAAGAAGCATAAATTTAGACCATCTACTACCTTTAGAGAAAGGAACACTAAGACTAAGAAAAATAAATTTAACCAAAGAAGATATTTTAAGAAGAACACCAGTAAATATAAGAAGGTTCCTAATTATAGGAAAGAAAAAGATGTATCTCAATCTAAGACTACCATCAAAGAATGTTGGACTTGCGGCAAAGAAGGACACTTTACTAAAAACTTCCCTAATAAGAAAGATAAAGAAAGTATTAAGATCATTAATACAATATTAGACTATGCCGATCGAGAAGAGTTAGATATCCTATATGACATAGAAATATCAAACATAGAAGATGATGATAATACTAGTATCTATAGTGCATACACAGATAGTGATTCGGAAGACTATAGTGATACTGATGAGTATGAAGACTCTCAGGATACTTTAGACTTATATATGATGCAAACTGATCAAGATGATTTAAATAATGAATATATAGACTTTAAAGAAGCTTGGTATAAGTGTATATTAAGCTCCTTTTTAAAGAAACGATGGACAGTTAGTAATCCTGAGTTACTAACATATATGCCTAGATGTTACTTTGATGATAGACATTATTGCACATTTTAAATGAAATGTAGCAAGAAAGACTTTATATGTGTAGAATGCTTTGAGACCATACAAACAGAATTATTTATGGTTTGTGTTATTTGTCAATTACACTACCATGAAGACTGTTGGAGAACTAAATTTAGAGAAATTTATACTAGCTAGTATGACGCTCAAATAGACTTAGATATTAAAACATATTATAGAGACATTGATAGAAATATAGCTAAAAGATTACAAGAAAGTAAAGACTTAAAAGGAAAAGGAATTTCCTATAATTTCGAAGGATACCACTCTGATAGTAGTTCAAAAGACCTAATAACCTTAGATTTTATTAGATAACCCCCAAAAAGGAATATCTATTTTAGAAAAGAATAATTTAGGAATTTCTACTAAACCACATGCTTGTTTTGTAGAATTATTTGTTCAACAGAAAGACTATCCTAAAAGACTTTCAGCTTTTATAGATACAGAGTGCTCTCAGAGTATTTGCAAGGCTAATGCCTTCCCTGAAGAATATTTTTTAGAAAGTACTCAAGAAATCTATGGTAAAGTGGCTAATGGATATCCATTCACCTTATATTTCCAGACTATTCCTATTTATTTTAAATTAGGAAATCAGACCAACAAAACCGTTAATCATCGATTTTGGATAATGGATCGTCGTCCTAGTTTCACAGGAAATATTATTTTAGGACAAGACTTTATTAGTAAATATCATCCTTATACTCAGTATAACGATAAGATATTAATTAGTGATAAAGAGTAATTTAATATTAAATCCCCTCTAATAGATCACAAGACTACCTTTGACCTCATGCAGGTCAAACCCAATTATAGACCCATAAAACATCAGAGTTCTTCAACTGAGCATGGTGGACCTAGACCTACAACCTAATAAGAAGCTCTAGACGTTACTAAACCCTTACAAAAAGAATGTAAGTATCCAGACCAAAAGTGTTATAAGCAAATAGCGCTTATAAAACAAGACATTTTAGATCAAACCCAGCACACCTTATTACAGGTTCAAGCTATATCCAAACAGAAGAAAATGGATATAGAAATAGAAAAAGAAAAGATTAGGCAATTAGTAGAGTCTACTTTAGGAGAAAATCCCATTGTTAAGTGGGATAAAGATCAAAGTTACTGTGAAATTATCCCTATTAACCCAGATGCCACTATTAATGGTGGAACCTATAAGAAAGGATATTCACAAGAAGACAGGGAAGAATTAAAAAAAGACATAGATGAAATGCTTAAGTTAGACATTATTAGAGAAAGTAAAAGTAGACATAATATCCTAGCCTTCTATGTTCAAAATGAATCTGAACGTAAAAGAGAAAAAAGACGTATGGTTATTGATTATAGACGATTAAATAAGAATTGTGAATTTGATTCCTATAAGATACCAGACAAGAATAATTTAATCAATTTGATTGAAGATAGAATTATATTCAGCAAGTTATTACAAATCAGGCTTCTGGAAAATTAAGATGCATCCAGACAGTATTACTTGGACAACCCTTAGTGTGCCCCAAGGAAAATACGAATGGCTAGTAATGCCATTTGGATAGTTAAATGCTCCGCAAGTATTTCAAAGAAGAATGGATAGTATATTTAGACCTTATTCAGAATTTTGCTTTGTTTACATAGATGAAATTCTTATAGCCAGTAAGACTGAGACAGAGCATGTAGACCATATTAAAAAGATTATTTTAGAATTAGATAAACATGGTATTGTTATTTCCGAAAGGAAAATGCAATTATTTCAGACTGAGATAGACTTTGTGGGAATGCATATTAATAAAGGAAAATTATCCTTAGCAGAACACATAACTAAAAAGATTCTTGAGTTTCCAGATCAACTCAAAAATAGAAAACAATTACAATCATTTTTAGGATTGCTTAATTGTGCCACAGACTTTATTAAAGACCCTGCTTCAAAAAAACAAAGCCTACATCCAAATTAAAAGGAATAGACAAAACTAATCCTTTTTATTGGACCAAAAATGATTTTGAAGTCATAAGACAGATTAAAGATGCAGTCAAGAACATTCCCTTACTTGAACTGCCTAATGCAGAAGACCAGTTTATAGTAGAAACAGACGCCTCTGATAAACAATGGGAGCAGTATACTTTTCCATTGATCATCAGACAAAAAAGAAGAAAATTTGTAGATATAGTTATGGAACCTTTACAGATCCAGAAACAAGATACACTGCCCATAAAAAAGAAGTTTTAGCCATAGTAAGGGCAATAGAAAAATATATGCTTTTCTTAAGACCTAAATATTTTACCGTATATACTGACTCTTCTTATGCAGTAAAGTTCAGAAATTTAGATTTATCTAAATCAAGGACTAATAGACTTATTAGACGGCAAAAAATGCTTAATGGTTATGACTTCTCTGTTATACATATTAAGGGAAGTAAAAATACCATTCCAGAGATTATATCAAGAGAACCAATGTTTGCTAACACTAATATGATTTCATGTTTTATGTTGCAAACAGAAGACCTAAATAGTATGAGTTCCTCTGGGACGAATAGACTGAACAAAGAAGACGTTGCATACTATCTTAGATGCGTAAGGCCAAATGCTGGTATAACGCAACGACAGACTCATATTCAAGACTCTCAAGAAAGACCAATCCTAGAGAACTTTGATGATATCCTAGTTCCTCCTGAAAAATCTAGACATGAGATTGTTTCTCAAAATAGACTCATTGGGAAGATGTATTTTCCCCAATATAGACTTGATTAAAGATATTCAGACTTAATAAAGTTTAGACGAGAATTTTCAGATGATGAAAATACTCTCATTGACGCTATATGGTGGAACGTGAAGAATAGACTATGGATAGAGTTCAAACAAAATTTGGTAGCCATTTCCAGATTCATGAGGACTCAAAGACTTACAGTTACCCAACTCAGTGGTACTGCTATGACTAGACCTCAGACTTAAACCTATGCTCATACTCTTAGAGAATCCTCCAAAACTAGACCCATTGATAATTTTTGTTATCAGAAAAAGACTTTTAAGACTAAGATTATTATAACTTTTGGTCATAATAATCTTCCATTATCAGAAGACTAAAAGAAAGAATCTAATAGTATTATTGAACATTTAAATATGTTATTATCAGAGACTAATGGAGATGACTTAAAGATGAAAGGTTTTCTTAAAGACGTTCCAAAGATTTATCTTTCTGGGAAGGCAGAAATTGCCCAGATAACCTTAGCAGACTATAGGATTCATTGGACTCATCCAAATTGAGACTATAAAAGACTCTGTTGCTCTTGGAAAAATAGTCCATGAGTATGTTAAGAAGGTAGAAGACTTCCTTCCCCTATTTCCTAGAATCTATCAGATTGCTCCAAGTTCCTGTAGAGGAATGAGAGTTGAAGAGTTTAGACTTGTTAGATTTGTCAATTATATATTTGAAGATGTTGAGATTCTATCAGAAGACGAGACTAAAGATTTAATTGTTGATAAGTCCAAGCCCTAGATTGCTCAAGCAATGGAGACAATAGAAATCATGGTATTAACAGTCGAAGACAGATAGAACACTTCCTACCACAAAGAAGACCTGATAATCCAAGCCGATGAGCCATTCAATGGAAGGCTCAAGAAAGAAGCCAAAGAATTGGTAGAGATTGCTTTACCAGCTAGCCTTAGAATTGTGAGCCTCATTGATGAATTTTTCAATAATGCCCTTCCAGGCCAAGATAAGGTAGAAGAAGACACGGACGGGACAAAGACGGCCCCCTCATTAGCAGAAGAATTATTGAGGATAGAAGATGCCCTGCTCTAGACCTATGCATTATTACAAGACGACAAGACTCATTTAGATTCCCTTGCAGTGTGAAGAAGAAGACATCTCAGACCTGCCCCATATGGGCCCAGACAACCTCCTTTCATAAAGATAAAAGAAGACAGTTGAAGATATTTGGTGCACGATAATTGCAAAATGACAAGATTGCTTTTGAAAAAGCAAAAACGTAAAGACTCAAAAGATTCCAAAGCTTTAGACTTTTATATATTGTATTTCACTTTAATAATTGTATGCTTTCAATCGGATCAATATTTATAACCGGTTACCAGTCATCTGTAAGCCTCCTTATGCTATAAAAGGAGAGGTAGGGAGTATGAAGAGATATCGAAGTTTAGAAGTTAGAAAGAGTGTGTAAGCTATTAGTGAGTAATATGTATATGAGTGAGTAAACCTCTCATAGTTAGGGGAGAGGGAAGAGTTGTAACTACTTATGCTATGCAATAAAAGTATTTTCTTTTCCAGAAATCTCTTATGTTGAGTTATTATTATTTTTCAAATTGTCTCCAACTTTCTGTTCATAGAGGACTACTGTGTGGAACCTTTGGTGTAGCACACAAGGTGTTATACTGGTGAACTGCCGTCAGGTGCCGATTTTCCGTGAGCCGTTAGAAAGGTGGGCGTTAGGCGTGAAGGCGTACTGGCAGAAAACAGGTTCAAAGCCAAAATAGTGGATTGAGGTGCGACACATAAAGAGAGAGTTGTAGGAGGCTAAGACCGGAGAAGAATAGTAGCAAGGCTGAAGAGAAGAAGGAAGAAAGATAAAGATATTGCAGACTAGAAGGAAGGTATAACTTGAACCAAACCCTTAACTATTTTACATATTATTGTTTAAAAAAGAAACTTATATGAGCCTACAAATCACTGAAGACTTTTTAGCATTTGTTAATCAAACAAATTTAGACTTAACTAGAGAAATTTAAGATTGGACTCTTAGAGACCCTAAAGATAAAGAACTTATAAAATCTGCTTTAACATACGCAGGTGGTACTTTCAAATATATAGACCAGGTTATTGAGTGGTTAGCACGTGAAGTACCTAGAATAGAAATACTTAGAACAGGGATCCGTGATCTCTTTAGACAAAAATTAAGAACCGAAGATTTTGCAGAAAAACTATCAAGACCTGAAAAATATATAGAATACACTAGAACACTTGAAGATAGTATAGACGTATTAAAGTTTATTAGACAAAAAAGGCTAGCAGAAACTAAAGCTATTTTAATTAGAGCCGGAGGAATCCGTCCTCTCCTTAAAAACGTAGAAACAGATGCCCCTAGAACATATCGTAGATTTTTGTCATCCTATGGTGATAATAATTTAGACGAATTTATAAATAACGATATAATAGATATTGTTAACCAGATATATAAAGAAGCTAGACTGATAAACCCATGATACCGTACAAGGTATTTAAGACTAGAATATTTTCCATCAAAACCACCTGCAATTTCTAGACTCTCTGAAGAAACTATTTATCTTGACAATCCTCGCTATTCAGAATTCCAGTACGATAGTGACGGAAGAAGCTTAAGAAGCAGCAATAGCCCTGAAACTTCTACACTTAAACTTACAGATTAATTAAGCTTTAAAATAAGCTTAAAAAAAGACTTTAGAGATCATTGGGGTATAAATTTCTATTCTAAAAACCTTAGAACAAGGCAAAAGATATAAGCGGTCTCAGACTTTTTGGAGGGTAGCGAAACTCGTCATTTGGACCCGCTATATAGACCCGTCGGAGATCCCGACCGTATATATATATATATATATATATATATATATATATATATATATATATATATAATTTAAAAATTTTATAATAACTAGACCCAACGTAATCTTCCAGACTAATCCTGAGATTGCAATAGAAGTTACTATAAGTTTATTGTTAGAATATGGAATGGTTAGTAGTATTTTAATACCCCCTCCATGGGATAATATTCCAAGTTTCCCAGTTATTGTGTTTGATCTATATTTCCAGTTCCCTTTTAGAGCCAATTTCTGAGCCAGTTGATTCTTACACCCTTTGTGTTTTCACATCCCAAACTTGTTAGATCACCTGAACAGTAAATCCGGTATCCAAACAGTAAGACCCGAGTGAGTGGCCTGAGCGGATAGGTATGAGAGGGTATGTATCAAAACATTTTGAGAAAACAAACATGAAAATTGTGAGGAGAAAATAGGTTCCTTAGAAGCTTTAAAAATGAATAGATTATTTAGGTCAAATTCTTTGGCTAGTTCTAGCTCTAGATCTTCTTTAGCTTTTCCCCCAGACATAATAAACGAGGAAGAACATGTTTATGAAGAAGTAAATTTAGATTTAAATGATTGGAATATTCCCAAAGTCCCAACAAAAGAAATTTACAAAACCAGTTTTCTAAAGTCATCCTTTAGTACTAATTACAATGTTAAAACAGTTGAACATGTTTATGCTTTGAATAAAGAACATGATAGAATTCAATTATTAACTAGTGAAGCTATTACAAAACAAAGAAAAAATGGATTCAATTTCCTACACATAGGGTTGATACAAGTAGCAGTCAAACCATTAACCAGTAAAGGAATAAATGCCTCTATTCTCCTATGTCTTAGAGATGCTAGACATACTAATTACAACACCAGTATTTTAGGAATGATGGAATCAAGCCTATTTAATGGTCCAATACATTTTAACTGCTTTCCTGATTTTACGTTAAGTTTAACAGACCCTCACATATTAAAAACTATGACACTGAATATTAAAACATCTGGTTATGAAATGTTAGAAGGAAGTAAACCACTTGCTTTAATTTATAGAATTTATTACAAATGTTTAAGGACAAATCTAAATGTCCACGCTTTAGTAAAAAGCCCGAAAGATAAAACCCTTTTAATACAAAGCAGTACAAATGATGCTAATATTCAAGTCCCTAGGTCAATAAATTGGAAAGATATTAATTTACCAAACGATTGGTTATTAGAAAATGAAAATCATCCCAGAAAAGTACAAAACAATGCTATTAATCTAGAACGAATCCAAGAATACCTTGATGGATCAGTTAGGATAAGTTTTGATCAACCACGATTTAGAAACCTCCATATTAGAGATGATAGTAAATCCAAAAATGATAATAAATCCCAAACAAGTTATTCAACAAGAAAAGATGAAGATTTAATACCCAGACGTAATCTTAAGTTAAAAGAAATTGATACAACCTCCCAAGTAAGTAAACCCTGCTATACAGCAACATCTAATTTTAATGATGATGAAGATCAACATTCCCCCACTCAAACAGATTTTGAAACAGGTTCAGTAAATCACCAATTATTAACAATCAATAAAGACTATAAAACTGACATGATTAAACTAGGAGAAGATTTTGAGTCAAAAGAAAACCGTTCTAGACGACGGGCATATCGAGAAAAATATTCCCAAAGTGAAAAAGCTAGAATACTAAGAAAATGGAAAACTTTAATGAATGAATTAAGAACAGACATAAAATTTTTCGACTATTTAGATAACTATTATCAAACAATAAATGTCCTAACAAAAGTAAAATGGACAAAACAAGACAAAACAACAATATCATCTAGTCACCCTCCACTAGAAACCATTTTAGTAAATCACATGGGAACAGAAGTAGTGGCTACACCCTTTAAAGTTACTTCTACTAATGATGAAATCAAAAAGGTTATTGAACAAAATAATTACACTAATCAATACCTAAATACTCTAGGAAAACAACTAGAATCTATTGAAAATAAGATAGATAAACCAAACCTACCATATAAAAAAGAAATACCTTTAATTCAACTTCCAGAAGTCCGAAAAGGAGTAAGTTTACAAACAAAGTCTGAAAAGACTCTAGATAAAATAGAAAAAATGCTTAAAGACATCAAAGCAGAAGTCAAAGCAGAGTCATCAAAAACTATTACAACTATTAACAAAAGTACTTATACAGACTCATCCCAAGAAACTACTACGGATGAAGATATCCAGACTATTGAAAACCAATTTACTAATGTTGAATTAAATAGAATAAAAACTTCTAAAGTAGCTCCTACCACCTTACCAAAAAATTGGTATACTAGACCAACACCCCCAGATATGCAATATGAAGAAAGAAATGTTCACAATCAATTTTCAGTTTCTTCAGATAGACTTTATGAATGGAACATAGATGGATTATCTGAACAAGAAATTTTAAATAAGATGCAACACATATCTATGGTTGCCAACAATTACTTAAACAATCAAAACATTCCCCAAACAGAAATAGTTGAGCTATTAACCATGGGATTCACAGGAACATTAAAATCTTGGTGGGATAAACATCTTACCGAAGAATCAAAGGAACAAATTAAATCTGCTGTCCAACAAGATGCTAATGGCCTCCCAATTTTTGATGAAAACATTGGAATGGGGATTCCAGATGGAGTTAACACTTTAGTTTTCACAATAATAAAACATTTTTTAGGAACACCAAGTAATATCACCTCAAGGATTCATGATCAACTAAGTAACCTTAGATGCCCAACTTTAAGTGATTGTAGATGGTACAAAGATGTTTTCACATCACGAGTAATGCTTAGAGACGATAGTAATGAACCATTTTGGAAAGAAAAATTCATTAATGGTTTACCAAATTTATTTGCTCATAAAATAAGAGAAGTCCTAAGTAACACCAATGGACACATTGATTATAACAATCTTACATATGGAGACATAATAAGTACAATCCAGAAAGAAGGATTAAAAATGTGTATAGATATGAAAATAAGTAAACAGGCTAATAAAGAAAAATTAAAAGCAAAATACGAAATGGGAAATTTTTGTGAACAATACGGCTTAAACCCTGTTGCACCATCAAGAAATAAAAAATATAAGTCATATCCAAAACGATATGAGAAACATAGAAAAAACTATTTCAAAAACAACAAATTTTACAATAAAGAAAATAAGGAATTTTATAAAAAACACAAAAAACCACAAACTAATAAGAAAAGTGACAAGAGTAAAGTAAAATGTTATAAATGTGGAAAAACGGGTCACTACAAATCTGAATGTAAAGTAAAATCCCAAATTAACCAGTTACAATTATCATCTGAAGTAACACAGGAAATATATAAAATTTTTGAACTAAAAAATTCTTCTAGTGAAGGTGAAATAAACACTGATTACGAATCATCAAGTTACTATGAATCCGGTACAAATTCTAGCTCTCCAGATATAAATTTAGGATGTAAGGACAATTGCTGTAAAACTATTAATGTCCTCACTAAACAGGAAGAACAGGAAGAACTATTAATCGATTTAATTGGAAAAATAGAAAACCGAGATTTAAAATCACAATACCTATCCAAATTTAAAAAATTATTATCTAAAGAAGAAGATACTGGAAAGAAACAACATAAGATAAGTCTTGATAATACTCTAAAACGATTTAAAACTCACAAAGAAATTACATTACAAGATCTTCAACGAGAAGTTAACATAATTAAACAAGATATCAAAGACATCAAAATAGAAAGTAAAGAGTTAAAACAAGATATCACTATTTTAAAAGTTGACCAAACCTTCCAAAAGCAAAAAGTTATCTCCTCAGAAAGTGAACCAGAGGATGACAAAATAGTAACAGAGGAAGAAACAGATCAACAATTAAATATCATAAACCAAATTAATTTGCAAAAGTGGCATGTACAAGTAACTTTAATCATTGACAAAGAATATGAAGTAAAAGTCATAGCATTAATTGATTCAGGCGCAGATTTAAATTGCCTACAAGAAGGATTAATTCCAACCCGGTATTATCATAAAACATCTGAACGATTAAACTCAGCCAATGGAAGTAAAATGCAAATCAAATACAAATTACCCAAAGCTCATATTTGTCAAAATAATGTATGTTACAAAACACCTTTCGTTTTAGTAAAAAATATGACAGACAAAGTAATCCTAGGAATCCCTTTTCTTTGCCTTTTATATCCATTTACAACTAGTGACACTGGAATAACCTCAATAGCCTTCGGACAACAAGTAAAATTCGAATTTCTCTCAAAACCAGAAATCAGGGATTTAAAAACTCTCAAAGAATTTTCAATATCAATCAAGCGTCTTCAATATAAGAGAAAACAATTAAATTTTCTAAATGAAGAAATAAGATACAAAAGAATTGAAGAACAACTTACTAATAAACCTCTCCAAGATGAAATAGAAAAATTCAAGATAAAAATCACAAATGAAATCTGTTCTGATCTACCAAATGCCTTCTTACATAGAAAGAAACATATAGTAACCTTACCATACACCAAGGATTTTAGTGAAAAATTTATTCCTACAAAAGCAAGACCTATTCAAACGAATCAAGAAGATATGGAACTATGTAAAATTAATGGGTTGTTACAAAAAGGAATTATAAGGAAAAGTAAATCAGCGACAAAAAAATGGTTTCTAAATGAAGAAATAAGATACAAAAGAATTGAAGAACAACTTACTAATAAACCTCTCCAAGATGAAATAGAAAAATTCAAGATAAAAATCACAAATGAAATCTGTTCTGATCTACCAAATGCCTTCTTACATAGAAAGAAACATATAGTAACCTTACCATACACCAAGGATTTTAGTGAAAAATTTATTCCTACAAGAGCAAGACCTATTCAAATGAATCAAGAAGATATGGAACTATGTAAAGATGAAATTAATGGGTTGTTACAAAAAGGAATTATAAGGAAAAGTAAATCTCCCTGGTCATGCCCCGCATTCTATGTCAGAAAACATGCTGAGTTAGAAAGAGGAGTTCCCAGGTTAGTCATCAATTACAAACCACTTAATAAAGTTTTAGAATGGATAAGATATCCAATCCCAAATAAACGCGACCTCATGAACCGATTAAATCAAGCAACAATTTTTTCCAAGTTTGATATGAAGAGTGGATTTTGGCAAATACAAATCCATGAAAAAGATAGATACAAAACCGCATTCACAACCCCATTTGGTCACTATGAGTGGTGTGTCATGCCGTTTGGCTTAAAAAATGCACCTAGTGAATTCCAGAATATCATGAATGAAATATTTAATCCTTCATCCCATTTCACGATTGTCTACATTGATGATGTCCTCATCTATTCCCACACACTCGAAGAACACTGGAAACACTTAAAATTATTTTTTGAACTAATAAAAACTAATGGTTTAGTAGTTTCAGCCTCAAAAATCAATTTATTTCAAACAAAGGTCCGATTTTTAGGTCATAACATTTATCAAGGAAAAATTAGTCCCATAGATAGAGCCATTCAATTTTCTGATAAATTTCCTGATGAAATCCTCAAAAAAACGCAACTCCAAAGGTTTCTAGGATCATTAAACTACATTGCTGAATTTTATCCAAATCTTCGCAAACAATGCAAACCATTATTTGAGAGACTACAATGTAACCCTCCTCCTTGGACTTTAGAACATACCTCGATAGTCCAAAACGTAAAAAAACATGTTAAAACCCTACCTTGTCTCGGTCTTTCTACACCCAATTCATTCAAAATCATTGAAACCGATGCCTCTGACATTGGCTACGGAGGTATTCTTAAACAGAAAATCAACCCTCATTCCCCTGAGCAAATTGTTCGATTCTATTCCGGAGTCTGGAACAAAGCGCAAAGTAATTATAGTACTATTAAAAAGGAAATATTATCTATTGTTTTATGTGTTTCGAAATTTCAGAGTGACATTTTAAATCAAAAGTTTTTAATCCGTGTAGATTGTAAAAGTGCTAAATATGTTTTAGAAAAGGATGTCCACAATATTGCTTCCAAACAAATTTTTGCTAGATGGCAATCTATATTAAGCATTTTTGATTTCGATATTGACTATATTAAAGGAAGTGAGAATTCAATTCCTGATTTTCTCACACGTGAATTTCTACAGAATAACAATGACGGAGAAAAACCCCCAGAAGACACCTAGAGCTCTTGCTCTACCCACAAGCCAATCTTCTACTAAACTTGCATCCCCTCTCCAAGTTACAAACAGATACCAGGTCCTTGGAAACATCCCAAGACCAAATTTTAGTTACAGTTCCACTCTTGCCACTCCTGCAGAGTTTGGACCTTCTTCCAGTCAATACCTAGTCAATGACCCATTTGCTCCTCAGCCGATTCAACAGATTACTAAAACCAAATTTTATAATCATCCTACCAGAACTGATTATGTGCTCAAACCAAAATTTTCAAATCTATTTTCTATTGAGCCAAATCACAACCATATTAAAAATCCCATTGATTTAATAAAAAACTATTTTCCCCATTCTTGGCATTTTACTCCCCATCATCCTGCCAAGACTTTAAAATTTTACATGGATATCCTCTACTCCTCAGAATCAGTTCGTATTAAAGCCATCACTGATCGCAACGATTCGTCAAGGATTCTTTACCATTCCTTGCATATTAATAATATAATCTCTCTTCAAGATTGGGGATCTCATCCCTCCATTCTAAAATCACTTCCAAGTCACCAAATTCAATTCAGTTATTATGATTATATTGAAGCATGGTTTAAAGTTATCCTTTACAAAAATGAATCATTCACTCACTCTTGGTTCCTTTGTTTTGATCAAAAATTCAAAAGTCAAATTCCTTCCTGGTTTTCCCGGTGGTGGACACAACATGGTTCTATCCCAGAAATCCTACCTATCGACCTGCAAGAACAAGTTAAATATTTTTCTACAGTTTTTAAAATAAATGATCATAACTCCCAGTTCCCAGTTTTACTTTTATTCTGCAGCAAATACAAAGTTCCATGGATATTCAAGTGGCAATATGCTATGCAACAGCCAATAATGGTTCGACAATTTTATGTTAAATGGTGGGACTCTTTCAATCATCAAAGGATTATTAATGCTGTCCAAATGGAGTTTCCTTGCCAGCCAATCATTCCAGTTCAGGCAGTTCAAGTAACAAAGAAATCCAGTCAAAGTTCTATGGATACAACATTAGCCAAGTCAAAGAAATCCCAGCAGCTCAAAGATCTAGCGAAACAGCTCCTTCTTCAAGCTGAAGCAGAAGATGGAAATTATTGTTCTCCCACTTCTTCTAATGAATCAACAAACAGTCACCAAGTTAACACATCGGATCCATATTCAAGTTCTTTATTCCAAGATGCTCAGGACCCTTACAGTCTATAATAAATTAAATCCGTTTACCCCCAGGTGAAATTATTTACCCCAGTCAAAGTTACCCCCCCCGGTGAAATTATATTTACCCCAGGTGAAAGTCAAAGTTACCCCAGGTTAAAATCAGTTTACCCAGGTTAAAATCAGTTTACCCATTTACCCGTCCTATTTATTCCAGGTGAAAATCATTTCGTCGATTTACCCCAGGTGAAAGTCAAAGTTACCCCAGGTTAAAATCAGTTTACCCAGTCAAAGTTACCCCAGGTTAAATCAGTTTACCCAGGTTAAAATCAGTTTACCCATTTACCCGTCCGATTTACCCCAGGTGAAAGTCAAAGTTACCCCAGGTTAAAATCAGTTTACCCATTTACCCGTCCTATTTACCCCAGGTGAAAATCATTTCGTCGATTTACCCCAGGTGAAAGTCAAAGTTACCCCAAGTTAAAATCAGTTTACCCATTTACCCGTCCTATTTACCCCCGGTAAATGGAATTACCCCAATGAAATCTGCAGCTATAAATACCAAGCTCATTCTAGTCATTAATCAGAGTCCAATTCTCTGGAACTAAAACACTCTCTAAACTTTCTCTCTCTATTACATTCTCAGTTTATATTCTGTATTAAACATTATGCTTTAGAGTTCATCCGGTTCAACCAACTGTATTAATCAGTAATTTTGTAAGTTTACTTTCAGTTATTTCAGTTATTGTAATTTATGTTCTTCGTGTTCTTCAGTTTTCAGTATTAGTAATTTCTGTTTTATTATATGCGCTGCTTCCCTTTTGGTAAGGTTACTATATGTTTCTTTCTATGTAAGAAGGCATTTGGTAGATCAGAACAGATTTCATTTGTGATTTTTATCTTGAATTTTTCTATTTCATCTTGGAGAGGTTTATTAGTAAGTTGTTCTTCAATTCTTTTGTATCTTATTTCTTCATTTAGAAACCATTTTTTTGTCGCTGATTTACTTTTCCTTATAATTCCTTTTTGTAACAACCCATTAATTTTACATAGTTCCATATCTTCTTGATTCGTTTGAATAGGTCTTGCTTTTGTAGGAATAAATTTTTCACTAAAATCCTTGGTGTATGGTAAGGTTACTATATGTTTCTTTCTATGTAAGAAGGCATTTGGTAGATCAGAACAGATTTCATTTGTGATTTTTATCTTGAATTTTTCTATTTCATCTTGGAGAGGTTTATTAGTAAGTTGTTCTTCAATTCTTTTGTATCTTATTTCTTCATTTAGAAAATTTAATTGTTTTCTCTTATATTGAAGACGCTTTATTGATATTGAAAATTCTTTGAGAGTTTTTAAATCCCTGATTTCTGGTTTTGAGAGAAATTCGAATTTTACTTGTTGTCCGAAGGCTATTGAGGTTATTCCAGTGTCACTAGTTGTAAATGGATATAAAAGGCAAAGAAAAGGGATTCCTAGGATTACTTTGTCTGTCATATTTTTTACTAAAACGAAAGGTGTTTTGTAACATACATTATTTTGACAAATATGAGCTTTGGGTAATTTGTATTTGATTTTCATTTTACTTCCATTGGCTGAGTTTAATCGTTCAGATGTTTTATGATAATACCGGGTTGGAATTAATCCTTCTTGCAGGCAATTTAAATCTGCGCCTGAATCAATTAATGCTATGACTTTTACCTCATATTCTTTGTCAATGATTAAAGTTACTTGTACATGCCACTTTTGCAAATTAATTTGGTTTAAGTAAACCACTTGCTTTAATTTATAGAATTTATTACAAATGTTTAAGGACAAATCTAAATGTCCACGCTTTAGTAAAAAGCCCGAAAGATAAAACCCTTTTAATACAAAGCAGTACAAATGATGCTAATATTCAAGTCCCTAGGTCAATAAATTGGAAAGATATTAATTTACCAAACGATTGGTTATTAGAAAATGAAAATCATCCCAGAAAAGTACAAAACAATGCTATTAATCTAGAACGAATCCAAGAATACCTTGATGGATCAGTTAGGATAAGTTTTAATCAACCACGATCAACCACGATGGTTTCTAGTGGAGGGTGACTAGATGATACTGTTGTTTTGTCTTGTTTTGTCCATTTTACTTTTGTTAGGACATTTATTGTTTGATAATAGTTATCTAAATAGTCAAAAAATTTTATGTCTGTTCTTAATTCATTCATTAAAGTTTTCCATTTTCTTAGTATTCTAGCTTTTTCACTTTGGGAATATTTTTCTCGATATTCCCGTCGTCTAGAACGGTTTTCTTTTGACTCAAAATCTTCTCCTAGTTTAATCATGTCAGTTTTATAGTCTTTATTGATTGTTAATAATTGGTGATTTACTGAACCTGTTTCAAAATCTGTTTGAGTGGGGGAATGTTGATCTTCATCATCATTAAAATTAGATGTTGCTGTATAGCAGGGTTTACTTACTTGGGAGGTTGTATCAATTTCTTTTAACTTAAGATTACGTCTGGGTATTAAATCTTCATCTTTTCTTGTTGAATAACTTGTTTGGGATTTATTATCATCTTTGGATTTACTATCATCTCTAATATGGAGGTTTCTAAATCGTGGTTGATCAAAACTTATCCTAACTGATCCATCAAGGTATTCTTGGATTCGTTCTAGATTAATAGCATTGTTTTGTACTTTTCTGGGATGATTTTCATTTTTTAATAACCAATCGTTTGGTAAATTAATATCTTTCCAATTTATTGACCTAGGGACTTGAATATTAGCATCATTTGTACTGCTTTGTATTAAAAGGGTTTTATCTTTCGGGCTTTTTACTAAAGCGTGGACATTTAGATTTGTCCTTAAACATTTGTAATAAATTCTATAAATTAAAGCAAGTGGTTTACTTCCTTCTAACATTTCATAACCAGATGTTTTAATATTCAGTGTCATAGTTTTTAATATGTGAGGGTCTGTTAAACTTAACGTAAAATCAGGAAAGCAGTTAAAATGTATTGGACCATTAAATAGGCTTGATTCCATCATTCCTAAAATACTGGTGTTGTAATTAGTATGTCTAGCATCTCTAAGACATAGGAGAATAGAGGCATTTATTCCTTTACTGGTTAATGGTTTGACTGCTACTTGTATCAACCTTATGTGTAGGAAATTGAATCCATTTTTTCTTTGTTTTGTAATAGCTTCACTAGTTAATAATTGAATTCTATCATGTTCTTTATTCAAAGCATAAACATGTTCAACTGTTTTAACATTGTAATTAGTACTAAAGGATGACTTTAGAAAACTGGTTTTGTAAATTTCTTTTGTTGGGACTTTGGGAATATTCCAATCATTTAAATCTAAATTTACTTCTTCATAAACATGTTCTTCCTCGTTTATTATGTCTGGGGGAAAAGCTAAAGAAGATCTAGAGCTAGAACTAGCCAAAGAATTTGACCTAAATAATCTATTCATTTTTAAAGCTTCTAAGGAACCTATTTTCTCCTCACAATTTTCATGTTTGTTTTCTCAAAATGTTTTGATACATACCCTCTCATACCTATCCGCTCAGGCCACTCACTCGGGTCTTACTGTTTGGATACAGGATTTACTGTTCAGGTGATCTAACAAGTTTGGGATGTGAAAACACAAAGGGTGTAAGAATCAACTGGCTCAGAAATTGGCTCTAAAAGGGAACTGGAAATATAGATCAAACACAATAACTGGGAAACTTGGCTCTGATACCAAAAGGGAAGCAACAGAAGATTCTAGATAACCTCTGGTTCAATAGAGAATACAATAAAGGATCTTTTATCCACACAATGAACTACGTAAATACTTTTTTTCACAATATGAATAATTATGTGAAAACTTTAGAAGCACAAGTTAAATATTATAAAAGCAAAAGCAGTCCACAACTCATTAAGGACCATGAAACTATTATTAAATATTATAAAGTATTAAATCTTAAAAATCAAGAAAATGAAAAGAAAATGAAAACTGTAGACCTCTACTCTAATAATAATTTTTTATCTTCCTTTGACCCTTATCATAGATATATATTAAAAACAAAAGTAGAAACCATATTGCCAAATGATATATCCGATAAAATAATT